>CAUYRT010024074.1:0-20548 GCA_963574885.1 Lepilemur ruficaudatus | reverse complement strand
TGCCTTTGCCCCACCCGAGTCAGAGCTTCAAGCATACAATGCCAATACTATATGCCTATCAGCTAGGGCTGTTCTGAAGATAAGAGAAGGACCATGGAATGCTCTTGGAATTCAATAAATACAGTACTTGTTGTAATTCTGGGGTTCCAGAAATCCTCAAACATATTTTTCCTTAAGAGACTGCAGTATAATTTGGAAATATACGTACTTAAAATTAAGCTGCTTGTCTTTAATTTTGCGAGCAGGAAGTTTCATTTTGAATCATACCGTATGTTTAGACATCTAGAATTCAAATAACCTCACCATTTTGATTGGTGACAATCTGACTATTGCTCTTCTAAAGGTATTTTCTCTTGATTTGCCTTCGATGTCTTTCTTTACCTGGCTCCCTTCAACGTGCTAAGGTTTTTGAGTTAATGCTCTTGAGCAGTAGGTCCAGGGAATTGCTGGGTAAGAGAAGAGGCTCTTTCATGGATTTGAAATTACACAAAAGCAAAGCGCTGTGCTGTTCCCGGTGAACTTGCCTTAATCACATGACCCTGGCCTAACCGTGAGGGGTCTGAGAAATGTCCATTGTGCCCTGACAAAGCAAACGCAGTGGACACTTACCATTGCCTTGTCCACCCGTCATGTTAAAGGTGCACATGCTGTATGTCAGTTTTCTTTCTGATAACAATCTTAAATTTGTTTTATGCTGAAAGCAACCAATCAATTCTTTCACACAGAACATTTTTATTCAAGGAGGCCAAGGAGGCATTAAGTTTTAAGACAATTAAGTCTTTCAGAAAAACTGCAGTTTTCTAGGTCTCGTGTGCACATTATTTAGCATCTTTTAAAATTTCTATATGATTTTTTTGCTATCATTGAACATATGCTGTGCATTCATGGTAGACAGAGTGCACTGATATGTATCTCATATAACACACGTTAATGATTATGAAATGTGAGAATGAAATTGTTGTCTTCAATACATAATTTTAACAAAGTGACATTTTTGCTTTAAATGGATGACACCAAAAATTCTGGTAAAATCACATTAAGACAAAATGTGGATTTGGCTCCAGTCCCATGATTGTTACCCCAATCAGGTTACTTTTCTCTTTTATCTCTTCACAAGCACCTAAAAATTCTGATTTTAGTATGCCCCAAAACATTTTAATTTCCCATTGCCTCCAGATGCTTGTTTGATAAAGTTTTCTTTCCCCTGACCCAACCCTGATTGTTTCTAAATTTCCTGGCCATTATTCCCAAACGTCTTTAGTTTTCCTCTGCGTATGTGGTTCTATAATACCAGCTCTTCAAGGAATACCCTCTCCAAATATGTCTATCGAATAAGGTCCTGCTCAACATGCAAATCTCTATGTGATCTTGCTCTAGAATTCTCGAGACCATGTTGATTCCTTTTTTTTTTTTTTTAAATTTTTTCTTTAGAAACCTTTTTTCATTGGTACATAATAGATGCACATTTTTAGGGAGGATACATGTGATAAATGCATTCATATACTTTGTAAAGATCAGATCAGTGTAACTGGGATATCCATCCCCTTAAACATTTGTCTTTTCTTTATGCTAGAAACATTCAAATTATTCTCTTCTAGCTATTTTGAAATACACAATAGATTATTGTAAACTATAGCCACCCCACTGATTTATTGAACAGTAGGTCTTATTTCTTCTATCCGTGTTGATTCTTTACTTGTGAGTTTCCAGAACTGTAGTCTGTTTGCCCTTGAAGATAAAGTCCTTGCCTTGTGCATAGTTTTATCCCTAGAGACAAGCATGGGGAAGCATGCAAAACACCTGTTTGCTGGACCAATGAATGCATTTATATGTTTGGCCTTTATTTTTGTTTCATGCCTTTGGGTGCCATTCAGAGCAGGCCAAGTCATTCTGCCACACCAAATAATCTCAGAGACTGATAAAAATAAAGGGAACTCAACGTTCTTGGTGGGTCAGCGTAGACCCTGCTATGCATCCTGTTCACTCTAGGGTCCAGGTTGTTGGAGCAGCCTCTATGGAGAACATTTTTATTGCTGTGTCAGCGGGAAAAGAAACACGGTACCCACGGCTTGGCCCTAAGTGCTTCAGCCTGGAAAAGGCATATGTCACTTCTGCTTTCTTTCAATTAGCTGAAATGAAACATCTTGAGTTCAGCAGAATGGAAATGTATAATCTGCCCTCAGGGCAGAGCACACTAAAGAAGGAATTTTTGGCAAATAGTAATACAATCTACCACTGGAACGTAACCATATATCATCTAGCACATTTATTTAATCACTCTGGTTGTTGCATTTATCTTACACACTCAACTGTAGCATAAAATCACAAACAACAAAGAGAAAGCTCCTTTCAAAGGTCAGCAGCAGGTTGTCTATGATGAACAAATAGCCAGAATGTATAGAATTGTGAATTAGTATAGATGACATTATTTCTGATAACCTGAACCAGACTTTTTATGAAAAACTTGCTGATGAAATAAAGACATAGACATTCTTGCTTGTTTTGTGGCATGAATAACCTTGTTTCTGATTTCACATTTTCCCAAATCTGAAGAATAGAGCTTTGATGGAACCACCTTCATTGGTGATGGCTTTCCAGTCTGGTGTCTCTCTCCACAGTCTACTTCCTCCTTCGATTCTGGCCGTGGCTCAGGACATTTCAGATATCTGAACACCGGAGCAAAAATTTGCATCGTGCAGGACAATAAAGTAGAAGCTTGGCAAGCAACAGCAGCCATCGGGACTTGACGTTGTTTTCATTTTCTGATCTTTGTTGCTTTCTATTTATGGAAAGTTATAGTGGTTTTTTGTTTGTTTTTATTTTAGGTGGTGATATAGAGTTTTCTTTAAAAATAAGTTTGATTGGCATGGAATGATTTTAAAAATCTTTTTAAAAATCCTTGCTAATAACAGAAGTGTGATAGCAATGCTGTGGCAACATCACGGAGGTGAAATTCAGATAGCTGAGTTAACGAAAAATGGGTTCAGAGCCTTTGGTGTTTTTTGTTAAAAAGTAATAATTTACATGCCTAAGGGTGTTAGCAGTCATCGTCCTGAACCAGTTGGATTCATAATTTATCAGAGTGCATGCAATTAATTCAGGCTTGCTTTGTTAAGGTCCGGGAAAGATCTGTCATCAGCAAGCCAAGGGTTTGAACAGGGGTCAGGTGAGACCTGCAGCAAGAAATCTTGGCACTGGGAAGAGAGAGAAATGCAAAGATGGTGACCACTTGGGAACAGGATTGACGTGGAAACCTACAAGGGAGGGAGAAGCAGTGTTAATTCCTTGCAAACTTCTCATTCCTTGCAAACTTCTCATTGGATTTTAGGACCCTGATCCACAGGGTGAATTAGGAAGATCATATAACAGACTGAATCTCACTTTTTCTTTCCTCCCTCATGAATACATCATGGCTTAATAATATTAGTTGTAATTTATAATACACTCACTGTGTGCGAAGCTCTTTGCATGCTTTATACCATTTAATTTGGAAAACAAGCCTGCGAGGAAGTACGTCTTACTGTGGTAAGCAGAATATGGCCCCCAAAGATGTCCACATCCTGATCCTTAGAACCTGTAAATATGTTGCCTTACGTGGAAAGGGGAATTAAGGCTGAAGATGGGATTAGGTTCCCTGATCAGCTGAGTTTATGATAGGAAGATTTTCCTGGATTACCCATGACTCCAACATAATCACAAAGTTTCTTAAACGTAAAAGAGGGAGGCAAAAGATGAGGCTGTTTTTGAAGAAGGAATAAGGGATTGGGGTCAAGGGACGTGGGGTACCTTTAGAAGCTGGGAAAGGAAATGGACCCCACTCAAAGCCAACAGAAAGGAATGCAACCCTGCCGATTTTAGGGCAATGAGACCCACGTCAGAGTTCTGACCGGCAGAGAGGGAAGATAATAAATCTGTGAAGTTTAAGCTACTCAGTTATGACAACCATAATATATTGATACACTTACTAAGAGGAACAGGGGCAGAGAGGTAGGCTGATCACACGCTGATCCCTAAAAGGGCTGGATTGGAAAGAAGATCAATATTCTTGATTATTAACACCAATGTTCTAAGACTAGAACACAAGCTGGGGCCTTATACGGTTCAGATATTTTAATTCACCCACTGGATGGGCGGAGGAAGATCCAGTGGGCTCCAGGAGTCTGAGAACTGGAACAGGAAGCTCATCACAGGCAAGAAAGGATTTATGGATTCACGGGCCTTTCAAATGTAATTTTTCTTTTTTCTTTTTTCTTTTTTTTTTTTGAGACAGAGTCTCACTCTGTTGCCCGGGCTAGAGTGCTGTGGTATAAGCCTAGCTCACAGCAACCTCAAACTCTTGGGCTCAAGCAATCCTTCTGCCTCAGTGTCCCGAGTAGCTGGGACTGCAGGCATGCACCACCATTTCCAGCTAATTTTTTCTATATGTTTTTTAGTTGGCCAATTAATTTCTTTCTATTTTTAGTAGATACGGGGTCTCGCTCTTGCTCAGGCTGGTCTCAAACTCCTGACCTTAAGCAATCCTCCTGCCTCAGCCTCCCAGAGTGCCAGGATTACAGGCGTGGGCTACCGCGCCCAGCCTCAAATGTACTTTTGTCTAAGGTAGCATCTGTAAGAATATCCATGGTACATGTAATAGGAAAGCCAACTAATGCTGGCTTAACAATAAACGAAAATTTTTGGTTTATATAATAATAAAAAAAACCCTACTAGTGCCTCTAGCCTGTTTAGACTTGATCTAACATTACAGTGAGGTTGTAGTTTCTTTGTATTTTTAAAAAATTTTTTCCCCCCTCTGCCTGTCATCCTCTTGGTTACATTTTAAAGCTAGCTCTCCCTGGGTCTTTAGAAGGTTTTCTGCATCTCCTGGAGACATGTCCTCCCTTTGCACATATAGCAGGAAACAGAGATTGCCTTCATACCTGCACTTCTGGGAAAACAAAAGAAACAAACAAAAAAATAGTATTAAAAGGAAGAAAGAACTTCTCAGTGTTCAAAACAGTTTAGATCGCATGCCCACTGCTGTCCAGTGGGATGAGAAGCACATCTTGCCTAGGTTACACCTGAATCCAGAAAAATAACCTACTTTCCTGAAGCCACCTGGATTCCCACTCAGACACCAGGAGCCACTGGGAAAAGGTCTGGTTCATGGAAAATGGAGAGGTAGCCAAATCAACACTCAAAGGGAGAAAGAGTATCCACCAAGGAAGCAGAAGTGATACATAGGACCAGAAGGTCAATTCCTTCTTCTTTGATGAGAACTGGAATCCATTGCATCTACAAATAGTCTGTAACAGAGTGATTCAACCATGTGGGAGCCACACTTTGATCTGTGTGTAAGGGTTCATAGGAACATTGAATGCAAGCATCACATATAGGACCCTGACTCTAGCAGTATACTGCAGCCAGTGAAATACTCAAAGGGCTCCAGGATTTGTTTATTGTATTCTTTCTCTGTATCCATTTTTTAATCTATTCAATTCAATATTTAATCATTTCTTGAAAAGACATTTATTTGACAGGACACCATAAAGACAGATAATCCCTTTATTGACTTATTAGCTATTGTTCCTAGCCCAAAGTCACAGATTTTTTTTTCTATTGCCTTAAGAAAACTTGGTAATTGAATAGTGAATGGATGACAGTCTTTTAGTTTCTATTTGTAGGACTCTGAACTCCCCATTAAACTCACAGCCAAGGAAATATTAATCAGTTGCCAATAAACAGCTCTGTGCTGGAGTTCACATATGTTTCTCCTAGAAATAACATATGCTTGAATGAAAACTGTAGCGCCGCACTCACTAGGGACAATATTTTTGTTATTAGAAGTTTCATTATGCTTTTTTTTTATTTGGTTGTAGCTGAGCTATCAGTTAAAACATAAAAAGCCAGTTGGTTAGTTGGGAAGGAAAAAGATTGGTTACCCATTTCGATTTTTCAATGAATGTCTTGTTTGCTGATTACATAGAGGGAGAAGTATGCTAATGTCTAATCTGAATTCTGTACTTAATTGACAGAAATACTAATTAAGAAGAATATCTCTAAAGTCCTCTTAACCAAATTTAAAACATGGCTTTAGCATGTCCTAGCTGTATGAGTACTACTAACCTCTCTAACCCTATAAATTGGTAATATTGATAATATTAATGTTACCTGATAGGATTGCTGTGAGGAAAATAATGAGGAATATAAATGCACACAAAGTAGTTAGCATGGTCCTTGGCATACAGAGAGTACACAGTGAGTGAAGCTAATATATTTATCATTATTCTTTTGTCTGACTCTGGCATCAGCTTTTACAAATGAGGAAACTGAGGTCTGGAGAGGTTGAATGATTTGTCCAAAATTTTTGAGTGACAGATTCATATTAGCTTCTCAAACTCTTTTTTTTGTTGTTGTTCTTTGAATTTGGCATTACACTTTTGGTGTTAGCTGGTTAGTTACCAGTTGTACATATGTCTGTCTCCCATTGAAAGCAAGCTCTCTGTGCCTATTTTTGCACTGTTGTATTCCCAGGGTTTGGCACAACTCTGGACATATAACATATCTTCAATAAGAATTTATGGAAAAAATAAAGCAATGAATTTTATAAACATAAATTTCCAATCGGAGAAAACGGTGATTGATCCCCAAAATAATTATATAGAATAATAGACATATTAATTTTTGAAGTCTTCCATGGGCAACTTGTAGGCATATTCCATATATCATGAAATTAGTCTTCAGCTGTTTATAGGCTATTTGCTAACTCCAGACACACATTTGTAATTATTGGATTCCATTGTGAATTACAGCACCGATGTTAGCGAATCCGGCTGCTCCAAACATTAACGATTTGCTCCTAAACTGGGTCTGTGGAAATTTCTGCTGACGGATAATCTGAACTAATGCCTCTTAATTCTCAACCTGGCAAAGCAGAGAGAATGGTCACTAGCATGTGAAAATTTGCGACGTAATATTATAAATGCCAATGAAATAACTGTTGGCAAAAATAATTATTGTTACTCATTGGCAGGATTAATAGTTACAGTCTGCCCTGTTTTCTGTTGAGGTTTAATTTAATTCTGTGGCATGTATTAACTGAGGAAATTAATTTGGGTTTAATTATTGTGTGTGGCTGTTGATGAGCACAATTATGATGAATATTTAGTTACACTGAACCACCAACCCAGCAGCTATGCTTACGGTCCTGTGCTGACGGGGACTCTCTAACGGATAGGACGGTATATGCTGGATGGGTTCCAAGTGCAATGTCATCGGTAGCAGGTTGCTGTGATTCAGGGAAAAAAGCACTGGGCTTGGAGGTAGAAAGGCACAGGAATTTGGGTGCTGGCTACGCTATTAACAAATCGTGTGTACACCTAAGCTTTCCACTAGAGAATGGCAGGAGAAAACCAATTTACCCTAGGATTTATTTTTGGAATTAAATGAATTAGGTCCTGTCATAACAAATACGTGGATGGTAAACTGCTGCTTTAAATGAAAGGAATATATATAGTAAATGCTTTGTGTATCCATTTAATGACAGATTTATTTAATGAGTCAAATAGGATTAGATAGGTACCTAAAAGGCACTCAGGAAAACATTCGTTAGTGAATAGAGTGTAGAATGATTAAGTATAGATCAACATCCCTTCACCGCAAATAATACCATGAATAAAAATTCCATATACCGAGAAAGAGGGTCAAATCCTCTGGAGGTTTTCTCTTTCCAAACAGTACTTAATTAATACCACAACATTCCTGCATGGTTACATGTCGTAAGGTTAAGACATACAGCCTCTGGAGCCAGCTGACCTGCTGTAACGATAGCACTGTTTGCCAGCTGGGCCATCAAGCTGCTTGTTTAATGCATCCGAGCCTCAGCCTCCGCATCTGAAAACTGGAGTCATAACATTCCCAAGGGTTTTTGTGAGGATTCAATGCAACAGTGTGTGCAAAACAAACACTGGCCCATGGAAGTTTCTAACACAGTTTATCTCTGTCTCCAGCAAAGGGTTTGGGCATTTTAACAGAATTCATTGCAATGCCATATAAGCCCTTAAATAGGACAAATGAAGGCAGCTAATTATCTCTGTATAAACAGTTAGAATTACGGACTCTGGGCCTGGGGACATGTCATTTTCATACACTCCTCCTTCGCCCAGG
Source organism: Lepilemur ruficaudatus (assembly GCA_963574885.1). NCBI lineage: Eukaryota > Metazoa > Chordata > Mammalia > Primates > Lepilemuridae > Lepilemur > Lepilemur ruficaudatus. The sequence continues at coordinate 12,403 of CAUYRT010024074.1, read as the reverse complement.
GTCTCCTGTGAGTGAAATAATGATGTTGAGATGTCTAGCCTCACACTGTGGTCTTGCTGGCTCAGTGGGGGCAGTTACAACCCTATTTCTTTTCTTTTTTTTTTTCTCTACTCATCTCTGCAATGTCCAGGAAATACATGTCTGGGGAGGGGAGACATACAGAGGCACAATGAGAGAAAGTGGCCTCCAGTTAATGGAATCTGAGTTCTTCGAACGAGAACACATTGCGAGGGAAGCCAGCATTTAGCACTGAGGCCTGCTGTCTCTCCTCACGTGTTGTTTGATTCTTATTTTCTCACCCAGAGTGAATGCCTAGCACCTCCTCACACAAAGCAGGTCAAATTAGACAGTGGGCAACCCTTCAATGCCCTTTGCACATGTCTGCAGGGAGGGCAATCGGCGAGCAAGTCTTTACAGCAAAAACAAAAACAAAAAACACACAAAAGTATATATTACATATATTTTCAGGAGAGAATGATAAGTCACAAATTCCATTAGCAAATATTTATTGATTTTGTCTTCTGTGCTGGACACTGTTCAAAGTGTTGGGGACAGAGCAGAAAATAGATACATTTAATACCAAATTTATTGAGCAATTTTGCATATGCTAGTCACAATGCTGAGGCCTAAATGTATTAACTTAGCCTTCGCAAACCTTATGGGGTACAAACCATTCGCGTTCATTGATAGTTGAGGAAACTAAGCCTCAAAGGGGTTAAATAAGTGACTCAAATAAGTGAGTGGCAGAGCTGGGATTTGGACCCACCGAGTCTGTCTTGTATCATAAGCACCATGCTGCAGCCTCCACAAGAGCTATACTACAGCAAAGAGCTGTTATAAAGCCCCCCAAAAATGTATGTGACTAAGTAGATAGAAGCATATTTCACAGAATTCATATTATATATGGAAAAACATATATACATATATATAATGATTTTCTAGAAGTTATTCTCTTCTGTCTTTTTACAAGTCTGTAACACTGTTGACATTTAGCACATCCTGCAAAGTATATTTGTTTGCTAAACAACTCTGAATGGTATTTTTATTTATTAGTAAAATGAAATATTTTACCCACCCATAGGAGAGTTCCAACGTGGTAATGTACATTAAGTGCCCAGTTGGTTCCTTTCCCTATGTGGCCATTGCTTTTCAGCGTAGACACATGGTTTTCCTATGCTATTAATATACTGCATGCAAACCCCTTATGGATCAGAACCCTGTCTTATACTTATTTGAAATCATCCCAACACTTCTATCCTCTTTCTTCACGCCCACACCCCTGCCTCCAGCACCTGTTCTAGATGCTACGCTAGTCTGTAAAGATTGTTTTTTGTCCCTCAATGATTCTGAATACTACTTGACCACATTTTCAGTTTCACAAAGGTTGGTGGAAATAATCTTACATTTTCTCTAGTTCTCAGATATCAGCCTTTTACCGCTAAATATGGAATTGACCTGTCTTGATTATTTTCATCATGGAGGATAATTTCTAGACGTCAGTTTTGGTCCCTGGATTTTCTGACCTCTCATTACCCACATGAAACACAATGTGACTTCACCTTCTCTTCTCTCCACGGTGGGGGGAGTCTCCCGCGTACTTGAACCACGGAGCACGGCCAAGGTTGGAGTGTCACTTCCGTGACCAGCCACTCTCAGTTTCCTCCAAGTTTGCCTTCCTGACCCTTGAGGGATTTTTTCCTTTTTTTTTTTTTAGTTGTGTGGCCAAATTGTTAGATTTTACTACCTGCAGCTGGCAGACGTTCTCATAATGATAAAGCAAATGTCTCTTCACTTTCCCGAACATTTAAAGAGTAATTCTCTCTCTTTCTCTTGTGCTTTCCTTTCTTCTGCCTAAAGTTAAGCCTGAGCTCGTCAGGAGGAGTCGGCAGCAGCTTCAAAAGCTTGGCCCCCTGGGCCTCCGGGAACCTGAGCTCTGCCTACCAGGAACTCACATTGTCTTATGAATTCTGATAAAGCCTTTGAACTTAAGAAAACTACAAACCAAGTTCCTCTTAGTTCTTTTTTATTTTTTCCTTAACTTAAAAAAATAATGTTTTATTCCTTTTAGTTTTTATCAGTCCACAATTCACAAACTGTTGCAGTTCATCACTGCAGCCGGTTCACCTGGATAGGACAATGGAAGCTACGGCTGGATTCCCAAAGATCTGTTTTATCCCATTCAGAAAAGATGTGAATCCTTGACCTTTAGTTTGCTAAAACCTGTCAACAACGTGCAGTTGTCCTCAAACATTTCCTGGTGCCCACCCTGTCGCGGGTTTGAGGACTTTTCTGACAATCAAACCAACCAACCAACAAAAACTAAGACATGGCATTTGGGTGCTTGGTTAGCTTACAAAATTCAAAGACTTTGAAATAAAAATGCAGCACATTGAGAAAGTCTTAAAAGAAAATGATGCTCATTTATATCCTCCTTTAATCTCCTACTCTCACTCATCAGATTATGATGACAAGGGACCATCATGTCCCTCCTTTCTAATTTAGTCTAAAAGCCACTCCAGATGGCTACTCATGCAATTTAAACTTTAAAGCAACTCATAAGAAAACCTACAACTGGTCCCGTGTGTCCTGTGGGACAGGTCCTGTTCCACGGGAACTGTCATCACGTGAATCATGAAGGGTTCCTTTCTTTCCTCTTTCCTTCCTTCCTCCTGCAAGCAATGAGTGAGGCTCTCGTATGAGGATCCATAACAAACCTGAAGATTTGGACAAGGCATGGATGATCTCAGCATAAATTTCTATGGGAGATTTTGGGGCTCTCTGGCCTTACCATGAGCCTCTCTTTAAAATAAGGTAAGGGAATCAGTCCTAGATTCCCCCTGGCCCACAGTTCTTCTCTGAGGAAAGCAATCAAGTGGGTGAGAACACACCCCATCTTTGAAAGGTAGCCCCATTTTTATGACAGCCTGTGTTGCAGGTAGCGATCACTGCTCTGTCCTCTGCCAAAAACATTCCAAGGTAACTTATGTATTTTACGTAATTGAAGCCTTCAAACTCCAAACAAGAATGGGGAGCATCAGTAGTATTTGGTCATGGCTTGACACTGAATACTGTGAAAAATACAGGGTAGTGCAAAAAAGAAAAATGTGAGAGGGAGAATAAAGAAAGAACAAGCAAAAGGTGTTTTAAAGTTTGGCGAAATGAAAACATTTGAATAGGATTGCATGTTATCAGAAACAGAGAATTAAAGTTAGAAATTGATATCTCCCCCAGTAGAAAGAAGTGAACTCTGATGGTTGCAGAACAGTAACTTATGACTTACATGTACTTGTTAGCTTAAAAGAAGTGTGGCTCTTCTTGACCACAGAAGAAAAAGAAAAAAAAAAAATAGGATATCACTGAGCTTTAAGGGTTTATAATAGATCAGATAATGTAAGAGCCAAATTTCATTATTGGGTTTATCTCTCTGCCTATGTGCCCTGAAATTTGATCCCACGAGATTAAAAAAGATAGAGCAACATCTTACCCAAACGCGTTGTCAGGCCAAAGTTTGGCAGATCTTAAAACACAGAATTGAGAAAGAAGAATAAAAACAGTTGGATTATTTAGCTTGGAAGAAAGAAAAACGAAGAAAAAGTTACAATCAAAATAGCTGCAGTAATCTTTTATGAGGAGAATATATATGTGTGGATATAAATATATGTGCATGACGCGAATGTGTAATAGGTACAAATAAAAATTAGCTAACGGTAATGAATTTACGGGTGGATTTAAAGGGATAACCATAAAGACTATTCCAGTTTCTTTGACCATTTCTGGACCCTTCTAGCAACCGGATTCCTGATATTGACCTTTCTTCTCAATGGGGAGAACAACATGGGTAGGGCTTTATTTTTTATGTAAGAATAATGAGGCTCTGCTAAGTGTTAAGGCTTTATTTGAGCCCCGAGGAGACCAAGACTGCTGTTTGCAAAAGTGAAATGGCTGGTTTTATGCTTTTAATGAAGCTTGGAGGTAAACAGTTTATAACCCTGGAAATATTTAATTTGGGGAGGTTTATGTTAAGATAATAAAATAATTAACTTTTTCTCATTTAGAAGCATGCAGAGCAGTAGAGTTATATGCTCTAGAAAATTACATTCCTGCTCTCTCACTGACTTACCGTGTGTGGATTGATGCAGATCAGATAGCTAACTGACAGGTGCTTTACAAGTTTACCTTGTTTTAACTAACTGCCCATTCAGAGTCACTGAAGGTCCTGTTTTAAATTAATGACTGTGAGGCATTAAATAAAATCAGGTACCTACTGAGAAATTAGGAAGTGAATAACCAACTACATATTGTTCCTTATCAGTGTTTGCAGTGTGGATCACCTGATACATTAAAGCAGTGGGCAACAAACTGTGGCCCTTACATCAAATCTGGCCCTCAGCTTGTTTTTGTAAATAAAGTTTTATTGGTACATAACCACACTCACTTATCACAATGTTATCTATGGCTGCTTTCCCATTACAAGAGCAGAGTCGAATAGTCGGAACAGACACCATAAACCTGCAAAGTCTAAATTGTTTACTAGTCCTTCACAGAAGAAGTTCATTGACCTCTACATTAAGGTTATTGTTTGTATGATAGTATTCTCTAGTGGTTTTCAGGCCAAACCTAGTTTTAGCTAGAGGTTGGTCTTCATTTTGTTGCCTACCGATGCAAAGCACACATGTTTAACAAAGAAAACACAACTCTGGCATTCTATTTCAGTTTCTTATTCTAGTGTCTGTGACTCCCAGTACATTTCTTTGGACACAGTCTACACGAGTTGATGAAATTCAGGATTAATTTTGGGAACTGATGAAACATGGCTTCATTTGGCATTCCCAAGCTTCACGATTTATGCTTCCTTTGCCACTGGACTTTATTTAGATTATTTTCTTGGCTCATAACAGTTACAGAGAATTTATAGGAAGACTACATAGTCCATTCTCTCTTATAGCAAAATATTGTTAACATGGCATAGAAAGAGGAAAATTAAATTAAAATGATTGTTAATATACTCTGAAAACTAGAATCTTTGTATGGCCTGTTTCCTCTATGAGTAAAGGAGAAAACTGGCCTTACTGGGCTCTCACAGGTCACTGGATAGTTCTCAAAATTTGAAATTAAGAGGGGAGCCCTTTTTGATAAAAAAAAATATATAGAATTCCATCCTAACAAATTAGTGAAGTGTCTTAGTTTCTCACAATGATTTTCCTGTTAATTCCAAAGGAAATTTATGTTTATTTGGTTGATGTGCTCTTTGTAAGTTAAACATCTCATTATTTTGTTTTTATATCACTCTGTTTTCTTTGCCTCACCACCATATGCAAACCACCTATATCCAGAAAAGTTTTAAAGCACCTGAGTTCTTAGAGCTACTCCTTTTATTCTTTATCTCTGACTCATTATACAACAGATCCTTCTGTGGAAAACCTGAAATTAATCAGGGCAGTAAATACTCAAGAAGCCCACTTTTATTTTCTAATGAGTAAGTAGAGTTCTAGGTTTTCAGGGAAACAAATGATTAACACCTTACCCTTTGAATCAACTCAGTTCTAAACATTGACTACCAGGAGGAGATGCTTGAAAGAAGCAGAGATGAGTTGCATCCTGGGAGAAAGTTGTAACGTCATCTAAGAGTTCTTTAGGGAAATTGAGGATTAATTTATTTTGTTGTTTTAGCAAATAATGAATATTACTATGCTGGAAAATGTGAAGTGTTGAATGTCAAAGAAGAAACACACTTCATCTGTTCTCAACAAGCTCATGGTCTCGTGGTAAGGAACAAGTAGGTAGGGGCTAGATCTTGGAGAAATATACAGACCAATCAAAGCAATTATTGTATTGAGAGTTATAGGTCAAATTGATGGTGAATAGTCAAGAAAACAATATTTAAATAAAGCATCTGGCTAGGGACAGAAAAATTACACTTACAATCTCTTAATACATTTTTGCTTTAAATATTTATGGTGCCTGAGTAAACTGTACCAGTTAAGTGGAGTTGTCTTTATCACTATGTCAAAGGCACAACACAGAAAAGAAACACGGACCCCTTCTGTGTATTTGTTTTGGGGCTTTATTTTATCTGAGTCTAAATCCATCTCTGAGAGTCTAAAATCCCTCCTTCCTTGGATGAAATTCATCATATAGGATCATTACTTTGAACCAGTGTTTCTCAACGGGGGCAGATTTTCCTTCCATTTTTCTGGGGACACATTTAGCAGTGTATGAAGATATTTTTCGTTGTCACAACCAGGGGTGTGTATACTACAGTCACCGAGTGGGTAAAGGCCAGGGACACTGCTGAGCACCTTACAATACACAGGGCGGTCCCCCTTGGCCCAGAGTTATTTGACCTCAAAATGTTAACAGTATTGAGATTGAGAAACTCTGTTTTAGAATTACATCTTCTGAATTGTTAGCTGTCCTGTGTGTATGGCCCAGGAAATAGGAACAGAGTTGGAGGCTTATAGAAGATACACAGGGCAATTTATAAGATTAGATGAAATTGTAATCCTCTAATAGTACAAGCTTAATGTAGAGCACGTGGTTTAGCTCTTCACTCCCCAGTGGCCAAAAGAAGTGAACCCCGCCTGCCTCCTGCGTTTAACTTTTATTCCATTGTGATTAGGCGGCCATGGGGCCTTTTGTTGCAGAAACTCTCATTCATAATTCAACTGAGCTACCTTTCATTAAAAAATACAGTCTCTGGAGGAAGACTCCATTTAACCGAGGGAACATCGTGTTTGGTTGGGAGGTACTTCCCTAATGAAATAAAAAATTCGCAGGGTCTCTTCTGTGCCACATAGTGAGGCTCCCAAATTAGCCCCATCTCTTTGCGTGCATGGTCTTGTTATGAAAAGATTTCCCCAGATTTCCCTTGCCACAGGTGAAGTTGCTTTGTATTTTTATCTTTTGAAAAGAAATGGTGCTGACAGTGTATACATAGAAAGTGAAGAATTGTATTTTTAATGCCCAGAAAAGGAAGGATTGCTGGTATTCTGTTCACATATATATTCCACGTAATTAATTGCATTTCTGATTTATCTCAAGCCAGAATGGGGAAATGCAGGGCAATAATGAACAGTGGAGCGGTGAAGACACTGGGCGATCTTTCTCATGGACTCTCAGGGAAAGCAGCGCGAGGGCTGTGAGTCAGTCTCCCCAAGTTAGACCAATGGCAGTGGCAGAGCTGTACCCTGCTACAGTCTACCACCCCATGAAAATTTTTTTAAAATTTTGTAAAGGAAAAAAAAAAAACTCATAAAATTTGAGCTAAAGCAGCTACCTTCAGCTCTCCATCTACTAAATAAATGCAAATATATCTTGAAAAGCAATGTTCTTACATCTCTGCATATGTGAGCTCCTTTTAAATGCATTGAAATCATGTTTTCCCCACAAAGGAGGCCAGTTCTTAATTTTGGAGCCCTGTGGGTGGCACAAATGGTAACCTCCAAGGAGAACTGCCATCTCTCTGCCAGCAGGAGACTTTCTGAGATGAGCACCCTCAGGGGTCAGTCTCTAATCTGGTTGAATCTCTGTAGAAGACAGCTGTGTCCTGCCTTCATCCTCTGTCTCTCTTGCTCATTTTGTCGTTTTTTTCTCTTCTTCTTGGAGAGAATGGTAAGTGCATGATTCATGATGTATTTCTCTGCCTCACAGGGCATTTTATAAACAATGACTTCACATCTGTTTTCTTCACAGATATCCCAGTCTGTTATAGACTACCAGAGCCTGGAGACTTAGGGAAGAAAGGGTCCTCAGAACTCAACTAGTTCAACTCTTCTAACTTTGCAAATGAGGAAACTGAGGTTCAGGGAGGGCAATGTCTCTTAGAGTAGCTGAATGACAGGCGGTGGCGGAATTACCGGCAGACACGCGTGGTCGTCACAGCAATACCCTCTCAGTGCAGCTCAGGGTTCTTACGCCCTGGTGGTGGCATTGCCAGATACGACAAATAAAAACACACACGATGCTTGGGCATGCTTAGCCTGAGAAAGTATTCATTGCTTATCTGAAATTCAGATTTAACTGGGCATCGTGTGTTTTATCTGGCAAAGCAGCCTATGACTACGGGAACCTTGCACTCACAGTTAATTTGTGCATTTGACTAAACATGTACCCTTGACTACGGCAAAAGCCTGAGCATTTTTCTTTATATCTATGAAGTTTTGTGTTGCTATTGTTGTTTTACTTAGTTTTGGTCCCAGGGCTTGAGCACTAGCAATAATGCAAAAGTTGTACAATTAATTGTGAGTGTGCAAGAAAGAGTAGGCCTTCAATTAGAGACATTGGGATTTATCTTATGAATCTTTTCAATGAATCACCACTGTATGACTATCCTATTTCCCCCACCCCTGTCCAGGATAGAGGAAGCAAGCAGTGTGGTATATCTCCAGATGTATCCTAAGATGTTCTGAATTATTTTAGGAATTACAAAATTGTTGTTTATTTTGCCTCATTGAAAAATTCCTAACTGTTCTATAAAGCTCCTACACATCCAAAGGAACTATCAGTAGAGTAAATAGACAACCTACATAATGGGAGAAAATATTAGCATGCTATACATCTGATAAAGGGCTGATAACTAAAATCTATAAAGAACACAAGCAAATCAGCAAAACAAACAACAAACAAAAAAACAAAACAATCAAACAGCCCCATTAAAAAGTGGGCAAAAGACATGAACAGAAACTTTTCAAAAGAAGATAGACTAATGGCCAACAAACATGATGGATATTTTTTGAATAGGAATAAGGTTTTACCAACATTAATGAGGCAAGGGGGACTTATTCCAAGCTAACATCATGTTCCTGTATATTATAGAGCTCTTTCAACAACATCCAAAGAGGCACACTGTACAATTACATATTTTGTTTCTTTTAATCATCCAGTAAATCCATGTTCCAGGCACCGGGCTAAGTGGCAGTATTCTCAGTTCCTCAGGTGCTAAATCTTGGTTCCTATCTCCAGTTTTCAAAGTAAATTAAGACCTTTTCATTTTGCAATTAATCTTCTGCTAGGTTATTTGTCACATGAATTCCTTGAGTTCTGTGACAACCTAAATTCAAAGACATACTAAAAATTCATGTTGATCAAATCTGGATAATAATGTACAGTTGACCCTTGAACAATGTGAAGTTTAGGGGTGCAGACTTGCCATACAGTGGAAAATCTATCACTTTTGACTCCCCCAAAACTTTATTAATAGCCTACCATTGACTGGAAGCCTTACCAATAAAATAGTCAATTAGCACATACTTCATATGTTATATGTATTATATGATGTATTCTTACAATAAAGCTAGAGAAAATAAAATGTCATTAAGAAAATCATAAGGAATAGAAAAATACATTTACTATTCATTAAGTGGAAGCGGACCCTCACAAAAGTCTTAATCCTCATAATCTTCATATTTTGCAGGCTGAGGAGGAAAACGACGAGGAGCAGTTGGCCCTGCTGTTTCAGGGTTGGTAGACGTGGAAAAAATCCGAGTGTCAGTGGATTTGTGCAGTTGAAACCCATGTTGTTTAACTGTCAACTCTATTTTAGTTGTCCAGACTCTTCCAGAATAATATTAACTTTAAAATCCTTTTAAAAATGAGTTTAAAGCATTTTAGTACTATATCAACTTTTATATTAATTTTTATAGACAAGAGCTAAACTTTTAAATGGCTAATGGACATATAACATGTCTGGGTGCTCATTAGATTAGATTTCATTTGACCAGAATCAGGTGACAATTGATAAGAAAAATCTCTCAAACCCTCCCTTCACCAGCCAACACTGTATAGCACAGAATGTGTCCATCTCTATTGGACAAGATTGCTTCAAAGAAAAGCAGTGTGTACTAACAAAGAACAAAACCCAGTGAAATACATACAAACCCATATTAAAATACAGGGCAATTATAATTATTATATTAACATATATTACACACTTTACATAATACATATATAATTAAATCAATCTTAACAAATATTAATACTTACAAAAAATATTTGACTTTTAAATTTTTTCTATGCTAAATGGTACTTTGTCAGAGAAACCTTATCTATGTAAAATAGCATTAGCTCTGTGGTCACCTGGTTGTGAGCACTCTTTAATCCTGACCCATTTTCTTTCATGGGCTTACCATCACTTATATACTACATATATTCTTACTATCACTCTCCCTACTTGAATAGTATCTTCATTGAATAAGCACTTTTGCTTTATTTATATGTTGTTTTCAATGCTAAAAACAGCTTCTGGCATACAGTAAGTTTGCAATAAATACAAATTAAATAAGTGAATAATTTTGATACTTTATAAAACACAATTACCAACAGATTATTACTCAAAGAAAAAAGATATTTTTAAACCATGCCTTGTTATGCAATAACTAATATTCTTAAAAGATCGATATTACCAAAGAACGGAGAAAAAAACAACTCAAACACAAAATCCTCATCTGTGAAATGAGAAAACAAGTTCAAAGTGAATAAGTTCATAACCTAAGTCAAGGGCTGATACTGGGTCTTCTTCCTCGTTCAGTATTGGTTCCCACGATAAATTATGTCTCTATATCCTAGGCTTTCGTGGCAATTAGAATGCCATCTGTGTTTTCATTTTATGTTCCTTTGAATTTATTTTCAGTGATGGAACTAAATTTAAACTCTTATCTCTTCTACTTTTTTTTATAAAAGTCACACTCTATATGCACACCAGCTATAATTTTTTTATAAGATAGAAATGAAATTTTGCAAATAAAATTGAATTCCCTCTGGTTTCTCGTTCCAGCTTCATTAGTCTCTCTTCCTTTCCAAGGAAAGTAACCACTAGGCTGAAGTTGCTGTGTAGCTTCTAGTCTATGTTTCTATACTTTTAGACCCGAACATTTAAAAACAGTGTTACATATGTTTTTAATGATATCAGTAGTATAATATTGTACATATCTGCTTTCTTATCACTCCACATTTTGTTTTGTTTTGATATTATTTAATACGTATGTAGTTAGTGTATATATCTGTACTAATACATATTTTATCCTATGGTAGAAATATGAATTATTCATTTTTCTCTTATATCCCTCTATAAGCAAGTGTATTTTTGTTGTTGTTGTTGTTGTTGTTTTTTGTTTTTTTGAGACAGTCTCACTCTGCTGCCCGGGCTAGAGTGAGTGCCATGGCATCAGCCTAGCTCACAGCAACCTCAAACTCCTGGGCTCAAGTGATCCTTCTGCCTCAGCCTCCCGAGCAGCTGGGACTACAGGCATGCGCCACCATGCCCAGCTAATTTTTTCTATATATTTTTAGTTGTCCAATTAATTTCTTTCTATTTATAGTAGAGACGAGGTCTTGCTCTTGCTCAGGCTGGTTTCGAACTCCTGACCTTGAGCAATCCGCCCGCCTCGGCCTCTCAGAGTGCTAGGATTACAGGTGTAAGCCACCGCGCCGGCTGCACATGTCTTATTTTAATTTACTTACTTTAGCCAATTAATCTTATCTACCTGTTATTTTTGTGGCAGACATTGCTGGTTAAGTAACACAAAGCCCACTCCAAATCCCTATTCCTCTCTCCTCCCTCCATTATAGAGGCCGGGAAAGCAAAATGCTCCCTTTCTTTATCCTCTCTCGAATCTGGAGGAGGCCATGTAACATCTAGACATTGCCTATCTAGACACTGTCAGCTACATGCAGAATAGATTCTCCTAGCCTTTGCTTTCTTGATGAACAGACTAAAAGGTCTATGTGCAACTTCTCTCTCTTTTGTTCCTTTTGAACATGGGCATGATACTTGAAGCTCTGGAAGGCATCTTGAAACCATGAGAGAAAAACAAAAAAAAAAAGACTACACAGGTGGCATTACTGAAGTGGTGCGACACAGTCATCATTTATGTGTCCATAAATGTGTGCTCATCTTCTTGGTAAGAAAAATCAACCTCTACCATTAATTAGCTTTCTGTTTATTTGCAGTTGGATGCATTGTTTACCCCTACCCATTTCTTCAACCATATTTATTTCCATTCCGTTTTTCCTTTATTTCCATAGATCTCTCTTTTTAACTTTACTCTTCTTCCTTATGAAAATATGTTTTACTTCACATCATTTTATATCATAATGAGCAAAATTCCCATCATGCATAAATATTTAAGGTGAGGGAGAAGCAGGGGAGGTTGCCATTTTGTAATACAGTAGCAGTCACAGTAAGTCTCACTGAAAAGTAAGCAAAAACCTGAAGACAACTGAATTTTTTTTTTTTTTCTGAGACAGAGTCTCACTGTGTTGCCCAGGCTAGAGTGCCGTGGCATCAGCCTGGCTCACAGCAACCTCAAACTCCTGGGCTCAAGTGATCCTTCTGCCTCAGCCTCCCGAGTAGCTGGGACTACAGGCATGCACCACCATGCCCAGCTAATTTTTTCTATATATATTT
>CAUYRT010024071.1:0-10681 GCA_963574885.1 Lepilemur ruficaudatus | reverse complement strand
CTTGGGACAAAAATATGCAGGATTTTATATAAATATGAAAGCCTTTTTGGACATTACTAATTTTTAGAACTTTCCTGTAAGGTAGTTGGGAAACATTTATCACTATTCCCTTTGGATGAATGCAAAAACATATGGACAAGCAGAGAGCCAAGCTTTTCAAGGATAATTCATAACACATAAGTGAGAACAGAAATTCTATGTATTCACTTTTGGGATGTGGTGTTTTACCTTTTAAATTTTGCCCTGTTGATTTTAGTTATGTGGCAAATAGGTATGATTTGTATTTCTTTAAATCATAATATATGACAATTTAGGTAGCCATCTACATTCTGTTTGGTTTTCTTTTTTCTAGCTCTCCTTCCCAATGGTGGAATGAAGGTGATGGGTAGTACTTCTTATCATTAAGAGCTCTGCTTGAAAATTTGACTCTGAAACTTATTAAGAGGATGATTTTAGATTCTGTTTCAATCTTCTACATGTGGCTATCCAATTTTCCCAGCACCATTTATTGAATAGGGTTTCTTTTCCCCAGTTTATATTGCTGTCCATTTTGTCAAAGATCAGATGGCAATATGTGGATGGCTACATCTGGGTTCTCTGTTCTGTTCCATTGGTCTATGTCTCTATTTTTGTGTCAGCACCATGCTGTTTTGGTTACCATAGACTTCCTTGTAGCATAGCTTAAAGTCTGGTAAAGTGATACCTCCCGATTTGTTCTTTTTGCTTAAGGTTGCTTCGGCTATATACTGTGTTCTCTGGTTCCATATGAAACATAGAATTATTTTTTCTAGATCTGCAAAAGAGGACATTCGTATATTGATGGGGATTGCACTGAATCTATAAATCACTTTGGGTAGTATGGACATCTTAACAATGTTGATTCTGCCAATCCATGAGCGTGAATAGGATCCATATCTCTCACTACTCACAAAAATTAATTCAAGATGGATAACAGACTGAAATCTAAGACATGAAACAATAAAAATTCTCTAGAAGTAAATGTTGGAAAAACTCTTCTAGATATTGGCCTAGGCAAAGAATTTATGAAGAAGACCCCAAAGGCAAATACAGCAACAACAAAATTAAATATATGGGATTTAATTAAAAAGCTTCTGCACAGCCAAGGAAACAATCAACAGAGCAAATAGATATCCTACAGAATGGGAGAAAATATTCGCATGCTATATATCCAATAAAGGGCTAATAACCAGAAACTACAAAGAACTCAAGCAAATCAGCTAGGAAAAATCAAACAATCCCATTAAAAAGTGGGCAAAATACATGAACAGAAGCTTTTCAAAAGAAGATAGACAAATGACCAATAAACATATGAAAAAAATGCTCAATGTCACTAATCATCATTGAAATGCAAATCAAAACCACAACAAGATATCACATAATTAACCCCAGTGAGAATAGCTTTATCAAAAAGTTCCAGGGGGCCGGGTGTAGTGGCTCATGCCTGTAATCCTAGCACTCTGGGAGGCCGAGGCAGGAGGATCACTTGAGCTCAGGAGTTTGAGACCAACCTAAGTAAGAGCGAGATCCCATCTCTTAAAAAAAAAAAAAAAAATTCCAAAACAGTAGATGCTGGCATGGATGTGGAGGGAAAAGAACACTTAGACACTGTTGGTGTGACCGCAACTAGTGCAACCTCCATGGGAAACAATATGGAGATACCTCAAAGAACTAAAAGTAGACCTACCATTTGATTAAGCAATCCCACTACTGGATATTTACCCAAAGGAAAAAAAGTCATTTTATCAAAAAGACACTTGCACTAGAATGTTTATTGCAGCACAATTCACAATCACAAAGATGTGGAATCAACACAAGTGCCCATCAGTTCATGAATATATTAATAAAATGTGGTATATGTATACCATGGTGTACTACACAGCTATAAAAGAAAAGAATTAATACCTTTTGCAACAATCTGGATGGAACTGGAGACCATTGTCCTAAGTGAAGAATCACAAGAATGGAAAAACAAACACCACATATACTCGCTATTGAATTGGAACTAACCGACGGGAACTCATGTGCACAGATGGAAGTAGAACTCAATGGAAATCATGCAGAGGTGGGGGGAGGGTATGGGTGAAATCATACCTAACGGGTATAATGTACATTATCTAGGTGATGGGCACACTTATAACCTTGACTCAAGCAGTACAAAAGCAATCCATGTAACCAAAACATTTGTAGCCCCGTAATATTCCAAAATACAAATAGGAGTATGATTTTAGGAAGATTACTTAATCTGCCTAATATGTAAAAAAAGATATATTCACATCATATAATACTTATAGAGTATTTATGGACATGAAACCAAATATTAACTGTAATGTACCTGCAGTATGGTGCCTACTACATTTAAAATACCGAGTAATGATCAATTCTTATTATACCTAGAAAATAGAAAATCGTTGTTATTGCTTTATAGATTGTAATTTCCACTAGCAATAGGATTTAAATTTTAACTTAAATTATTCATATATGTTTCTTTTACTGTTGTTTTTGGACTTCAATTTAAAAAAATAATTCTCTATTTCTCTTTTTTTTTTTTTTTTGAGACAGAGTCTCACTCTGTTGCTTGAGCTAGAGTGCCATGGCATCATCATAGCTCACAGCAACCTCACATTCCCGGGCTCAAGCAATCCTACTGCCTCCGCCTCCCAAGTAGCTGGGATTACAGGCATGTGCCACCTTGCCTGGCTAATTTTTTCTATAAATTTTTAGTTAGCCAATTAATTTGTTTCTATTTTTAGTAGAGACGAGGTCTCGCTCTTGCTCAGGCTGCTTTCGAACTCCTGACCTTAAGCGATCCTCCCGCCTTGGCCTCCCAGAGTGCTAGGATTACAGGCGTGAGCCACTGTGTCCGGCCCCTATTTCTCTCTTTTTAATTAGTGCAAATTCATGGGGTTTCATCTTTGTGGGAAAAAACCTTTGCGCCCTCATTATTATATCCAAGGATTCTAAGCTTTTGTATTAGAAAAAGTGTTTTTGTTTTTTGGTTATTATGGCACAATGAATATTTTAACTATTCAGTATTTGTGGAAGTATCCAAACTTTAGAACTATGTATTATAAATTGCTGCTTAGTAGGCCCCAACTAAAAAATAAAATTAGGATTCAAATAAAATGGGCTGCCACTTTTATTAAATATTTCTAAATACTGATATCAAACAGAAAGCCCTAGTCTAAGGGACTAAAATTGACGTGTCATCTTGAACATTCATGTTGCAGAGGTTTTGTTTTGTTTTGTTTTGTTTTGATGTTGGGAGCAAAGTAAATCTTAGTACCCCAAAAGATATTAATGTTCTACTTATAATAATATATTAACCCAAAAGCAAAACTAATTTATGTCATCCACTGACTATTACTGACTACAAACTCAGTACCTATCTGTTGAGTTGGTTTAATATCATTTCTTTGTAAATGAATGTCTTTATTTTAGAGATACCAGTTTTTAGTACTTTGTTCAAATTATTATATGGGCTCCAGGAAAACGCTTTATAGTTTTATTTCTTTAAATACATCTTATTTGTCTTATAATATAATTTAGATTTGGTTGGTGGTTGGGGGTGTGTGTGTGTGTGTGTTTGTGTGAGTTACTGTCAGGAGGTGGTCTCTTTGGGGACATGACATTGAAGCTGAGATCTGAAAATTGAGCAGGAATTAATTAGCCCAAGAAGAAGGAAAAAGAGCAATTCAGGCAGAGAGAATAGCACATGTAATGACCCCAAGGCAAGAAAAGCTTGGCATATTCAAGGATATGGATGAAGGCCAGGAGTGTTGGAGTCCTTGACCAGGCCAACTCATGAACCTGGCTGGTCGATGACAAGCTATTTGCCTGTGCTCTGGAAAGACATGATTTGGCTTACGTGCAGGTCCTGACTGGTGTCCAAGTACGCAGCCCTTCCTCTATCAATTTGCATAGGCCCTATTTCACAACATTGGACTAAGGAATTTCTGCTCTTAAGGGATTTCTTATTAGAATCTGACAGGCATATGTGCCATAGCAGAATAACTTTGTCTCCCTAATAAAAACTTCTACCTCAGCTGTATTTTCTATTTAGCAGTATAGGAATTTGAGGCATGAAAAGTAAGTGAAAGAACCATGAAGAGGACATCAATCCAGTTCTAGGCTTCCTTCCTTTTGCATAAAGAATGACAAAAATAACCTCTCTTCAGGACAGCAGCTGAGCTTTAGAGGAAATTGATATTAAATTCAGTTCTTTGCTGTCTTCTAATATACTGACAACCAAGGAGCCACAGCCTTAGACAGAGGTACAAATGATCTAGGGTCTAAGCATATGTATGGAATCAAACACTAAACAGTGGAAGTTGCACATGTCCCCAGTGGGAAGTTAGAACTCTATTATAGGGCATTCATCTCCTTTACAGTAAAGAAATGCAACTTCCAACCAAAACCCAGGGACTTTCACAGAAATTAGTATAGATCATAGGATATGAATCCCAGAAAGAGCTAAAAGATAATAAAATCACGTCCCCTCATTTTATGGGTAGGCAGTCCCAAAGAGGTTAAATGATTCTTTATCTGTGGATGTAGATTAAATGGCTTCCCTAGTGCCACACAGATAGTCAGAGATTAGCTATGTCCAAAACCAAGTGCCCTAACTTCCAATTCAGTTACTTTTCCACTAGCCTTACTGACCCCCAAATAACCAAATTCTTACACCAACATTAAAAAGAAAAAAAATATTGAGAGCAAAATGATTCATAAGATTATATCTAACCTGGGTACCTTATTACAAACTTCTCATTGGGAATACCTGAAATGCAATTAATAAACAATGATGCCATTTTTTAAATTGTGAAAATACTGGTCACAATGCACTGACTGACATGAGTATTTTTCCATAATATAGAGAATGGCACATGTTCTGTGATCAGATCTATACCTCTCTTACTCCCCCTCCCCCATCCTGTTCACCTTTTTTGTCTCACAGTGTATTAATTTTCTCTTTCCTTTCGGAGGAAATAAAATTCTGGCATTATTTATCTTATAGTGGATCTTAACTTCATACTCTTAATTCCAACTTCAACAGAGGTCAGAGATGTTAGAAACTCTTGAAATAAAACCCCATAGCTGAAAATTCAACATAATATAATTTCAGGGGAATTGGTTGGGTAGAAATGTCTTAGCTTTGTGGATCATCATGAGTAATGACAATGTCCTAATCATATTTTTCATCCAGCTATTGTCTTTAAAATTTAGAAAATAGAGCAGCTGTTCGATAAGTTGGACAAACAAATAAATTTGGAATTTTGTCTTATTTAGCAATCCATCATTAGTAGGTTTATTTACATTATGTGGCGATTACATGTGCAGTTTTCATGAAGCAAAGGCCTCATCCACTTCCCAATTGGACATGGTGGGAAGATCTGCCTGTTTGTCTCCAAGTACCCAGAGGGTGTGTCTTATGCACAGTAGAACAGTTGAGTTGAGGGGATTTACTTCAAAGTTAACTTTGACTCAGATCTTCTTCCTTCTGCTGCTTCTGTCTAGGGCAGATTATTTGAAAGAAGTAACACACACATCAGTAAAAATGCTCATGAATATGATATTAATTAACATTTTGTAATATAGCATGGCAAATTTAGACTTTGGATAAATGCAAATATTTACACATCTCAGTGTTTTCAGCATATTTTATGCAAATTGTTGTTAAGAATAAAAATTCTAATTTCAAATGAAGAAAATTCATGACATGCATCTTGGGTTGCGGTTTAATCACTGTATACCCAGGAAGGTATCGACAGTTGTCCCGTGGAAGCTATTAAAGTTGCTGTCCAAGGTTAAATGAAATTGCAGTTTATCAGAGCAGCATTGAGAAAATAAGGGAATCTGTTCATGGCTCTTGATTAATGCCAAGCGTGATCAACACAAGGGGGTTCATTAAGCTATACATCATGTGGGTAATTTAACATGTCATTGTGCCTGCTGTCTGCTTTGACTGCGCACAGCCCCAAGTTTCAAAGTTGTATCTCTTATGCCACCGAGTTCTACATAGAAGCATCGCCTCTTCCTTCTTTTGCTGTACATTTTCCATTACTCATATATTTTAAGACACATTAAACATTTTATATAAATGAATGCTTTGGGGCAAGAAATACTTCTTGGCTTTTTAGTGGGTTCTCCCCACATTATAAAAAATAAAACTTATTAGGAAACTCTTCCTCTTTTGAATTCTTCTTTTCCCCTAATTACATACATGTCTTAAAATCTGATGTGACATGGAAAAAAGTACTGAAACCTTAACTCAAGCCAGGTTAATCTTTAATCCCCTCATTTATTAATACGCTTATTAAAATATAACTTTCATAATATATGTTTACCAAAAAATGTTTTCTCATTATTCTCTCTTCAGTTTTCTCAGTACTATCTGCTTATATAGTATCCATTTTTAATGTTGATCAGGTTTGGGCAAATATTAACTGCAAAACTTGGGCTTCAGGTAGATTATTTGCAATTTTATTATGTATTGGAATGCCATTTAAAAATAATTGTTATTGCAAACATTTCCATGTCATTTGAGAAATAAACCAGCCATGATAAATGATAAAATGCTTGGTGTTTCTGCATTTCAGAGATTTACTTTTCAATAACCTTAATTTTTCTAGACATGATCAAGCCTTTAAAAGTATAAGAGCTATGGTTTTGGTTTCTAATTTTACTTATTTTTTTCATTAATTGGCTTTAAAAATTAAATTTGCTACTATTATGACTATTGAATGGAATTTCATGACTTACTAAGGAAATAAAATATTTCCATGTAAAAGACTAAAGAGCTATAATTTATCATTGCATGTTATTTATTTATCTGTTATCTAATACATGGAATTCAATATAATCATGCTTTATCACTCTCACTTAGAAGTGGGCTCTCGCAGTCACAGAAGATTTATGAGACGCAATGAACTAGAGCCCAAGATCTCAGCCATAACGTCAGTGGTTGTTGGAAGGGAGGACATGACAAGGAAAATATGAACACGTTGCATGCAGCCTTAAAATAAAAATTTTGGTTGCAGGAATCTAGTGAGTAGTTTCCTTATTGTGCTTCTTTTAGAAGCCTATGAGTGCACATGCCAATCGGTAATCTGGGCAGATCCCTAAAACTTTCTAAAATGTCCCAGTATGACAATTGTATATTGATGATTGTGGCTTGGAAATTCCCATTGTTTGGACTTCTATGTCTAATGTCCTATTAAATTGGAAGCTTTAAGAGTTCTTTTAAAAATGGACTCCCATATGATATTATAATGCTTTTAAGGACAAAAAATAAATAAATAAATTCCATGGAAATATTTTATAGGGCCTAAATATACATATGAAAGAAACTACCATCACTGATGTACAAAATATTGAGCTATGTTTGTTGGGGGTGATAACCTTGTTGGCATCTACCATTCTTGGGAGGAGATTAGAATGCCATGTAAGAGCTGGGGAGACCAGGTGCCAGCTTTTAAAGGCACACTTGAATAATGGAATGCTATTTTAATTTCAGTCTTTTTTTGTGTGTGGGTTGTGAATGCACTATCTACAATACCCTCAAAATAAACTGTTTGATTATTTAAATTGGGTGTTTGAAAATGTATTTTAATTAGGTCCAAGATCAAATTAGAATGGTGTCTACTGAATACCAAACGTTTTTAAAAGTGACACAACATAAAGTCTTTTCATTTCTGGTATGTAAAGTAGGAAGGATGCATTTCACTTGTCAGCTTTCAGTTACAACTCTTAGCCATTTGTTCTAACTATGTGAAGGGTCTCCCCTGAAAAACACTGTAAAGGTCATTCACATAGTCAAGGTCCTGTCCTTGAATACTTTTTTTTTTAATAAAAGGTACTATATTGTTTTCTGCCACTATTAATTACTAAGGGTTTATTTACAAGACAATAATTAATTATACCTCTGGGAAACTCAAGAGTCAACATGAATCAAAGCAAGCTTGGTAAGGAACATGGAAGTCTCACATAATTAAGCAGGGCACTGGAGACCAATTGTTTATAGAATGATTTTGCTGGAGCTAATTGACACTAATTATTTAATCTGATTTTCTTCTTCCTAGTTATTCTTCTACAGAGTCACTGCTTTCTGCTAATGATGCACAGGAAACTATCAAGGTGTTCTGTGTCTCCATTCACTGTGGCTAGCCTGTAGGAAGTTGATATTGATATTGATAGTAGATATTTTCCAACATGCTACAATGTGCAATAGAAAACAAACCACAGAAGAAATCTACAAATTATTAATGGTAAAAATATATATCAGGCAATTACTTGTATTGATGGCCATCACTTTCAGTTTTCACTCAGAATTAAATTTAACTTGTTTAAAAAATGTATGCAATGAACTCGTTTCCACATTATTTTTTTATGCATGAGATAAGGTAAGGATGGGAATATAGTTGAAAAGAAAAATAGCAAGTTTATGCAGCTGCCTAAGTAAAAAGAAATATTCCAGTGAAGCATATGGTAAAACCTAGGGAACAAATCACATGCAATCAAGCTATTTGTACAGGATCTTTGGTGATGGTTAAATAAAAACTTGGGAAATATGCTAGTTAGTTAAAAAGCCTGCAATATGGATTGTATTTTATGGTACCAGGTGTCTCTGTAGTTTCTTCTTATGGACTGCTCCCTCCTCTGAGTGGTGCTGCTCTATGACAACATTCACAACTGAGATAATCAAAGATGGGTATTAATTTACTGGTGTGTTTTTTTGATTCATTAACATCCTAATCCTCCACCATATTCAAGCTACTATATTTTGTGTAAGAGTCAGGCTCTCAGTAAACACCTGGCTAAGACATTAGTAAAAATGGGATCTGCTCCTTTTGTAGTACTGCGAAGAATAATTGGTTTATTGTTGGATCCCTATCTTCCAACTGATTGTCTCTGTGAATACACTCCCCCTCCTTGGTGATGTCCTAAGCTAGTCTGCCCTAGTAGTCTCTTTTCTAAATTGTTCTCTTCTCCTCTTTATTTTCTTTCTGTGACATTAAAAGTTACATGTTTTAAAATTTATCTATCTCTCATTCTCTTATTTTCTGCAGAGACAGGTAACTAAAGGGTCCATGGTTGATTTTAAAGTGTTCATTTCCCCACATCATTGCTGGCTCTGAATTTTATCAACGTTTTGTTCACAGTAGAGTTTAGACATAAAAAAAAAAAAAAAAAAGAAGGGGGGTGCTGGGCACGGTGGCTCACACCTGTAATCCTAGCACTCTGGGAGGCCGAGGCAGGAGGATCACTCAAGGTCAGGAGTTTGAAACCAGCCCGAGCAAGAGTGAGACCCCGTCTCCACTAAAAATAGAAAGAAATTAATTGGCCAACTAAAAATATATAGAAAAAAAAATTAGCCGAGCATGGTGGCGCATGCCTGTAGTCCCAGCTACTTGGGAGGCTGAGGCAGAAGGATTGCTTGAGCCCAGGAGTTTGAGGTTGCTGTGAGCTAGGCTGATGCCACGGCACTCTAGCCTGGGCAACACAGCAAGACTCTGTCTCAAAAAAAAAAAAACAAAAAACTTTGAGTGCAATTTAAAGGTAAACATAGATAGAAAAATGAAATTTATTAACTTCTATTCATTTAATCCACGTTTTTAGAATTAATTGTCAATATAAATTATAACAATAAGAACATCAATTAAGATTTTATCTATGCTTCACATAACGCTGGGGTGAAAACTAGAGCAAGTTAAATACAACTCTCACGGCAGTTAATGTGTTAATTGGCAGGTATAATATGTTTTTAAGAGAGAAATTATGAATGTGTACTACTCTCAATTCAAATATAAAATTGCAGTTTTTGAACCTATTCTTTAAATATTTGTATTTTTTTCTTGTAACTGAAAATTGAGATTACTGATAACATTGACATATCCATAATCACTTATTTGCTTTATCTTTTTTTCTCTCTCCTTCCATATATGTATATACACACATATATACAGATATAATATTTTTACTAAAAGTTCTTAGTAAGCAGCTTTTAAACTGAATGTAGTTTAATATATTATTATGGTTCCTTTTGCCTTTTTGACATATACTACTGGAACGATAAAGTCAATTACTTTCTTTTGAAGTCATTTGAAATAATTAATATGGCTGTACTATCATATTAATATATAGCTATGGCTGGGCACGGTGGCTCATGTCTATAATCCTAGCAATCTGGATGGCCGAGGTGGAAGAATCGCTTGAGATCAGGAGTTCAAGATTGAGCAAGAGCTAGTGAGAGCCCATCTCTGCTAAAAATAGAAAAAAATCAGCCAGCCATAGTGGTGCCTACCTGTAGTCGCAGCTACTTAGGAGACTGAGGCCAGAGGATCTCTTGAGCCCAGGAGTTTGATGTTGCTGTGAGCTAGGCTGATGCCAAGGCACTCTAGCCTAGGTGACAGAGTGAGACTCTGTCTCAAAAAAACCCCCCCAAAACAAAAACATATATATATAGATAGATTCATTTGTTTCAGCATGTTTTCAATTTTATTTTATTTTTTATTTATTTTATTTTATTTTTTGAGACAGAGTCTCACTCTGTTGTCCGGGCTAGAGTGCCGTGGCATCAGCCTAGCTCACAGCAACCTCAAACTCCTGGGCTCAAGCAATCCTCCTGCCTCAGCCTCCCAAGTAGCTGGGACTACAGGCATGC
>CAUYRT010024070.1:0-30468 GCA_963574885.1 Lepilemur ruficaudatus | reverse complement strand
ATTGCAGTTTTCTAATTGAGAATGTAATCTTGGTCTGTAACAACAGAGTTCTGGAGTATAGTAGCAGGTTCCCTTTTTAGTAGACACCTCCTGTCTGCTGTTGGAACACATCAATTGTATCTTCGTCCTCCATTTCCAACTGTGCAGGTGTGTCTGTTTCATTGATTGGCTGCCCATCAAATCAGAATCTGATCTGCCTCATTGACAAACCCTGTCGTTCACAGTAAGTTTTCATTAGTTTACTAAGTGGTGTATGCCTCTTAATCTTAAATTGCACCACAGAGCCATCCTGTCCCGCCACCTTCAAATTAATGTGATCGTTGTTCTCAGTCTTGACTCCTTCCTGTGCCTCCAGCTTCACGAATCCACAGTCTTCGCAGGTTAGGGGGTTCGTTGGCACCCAGGCAAAAGCCGCCGCCCCTCCCCCCTTGGGCCCCTGAGGCCACGAAAGTGGGAAACACTCCCCGGGAATCCCTGGACCTCCAGGCCAGACGACGGCCCGCGGGCACCCGGCTCCCGACCATCAGCACCCCATTGATTCGCCCAAGCCCTCACACGGCCACCGTGGCCAGGGTCCCCAGTCACCCGCGGCCCCCACCCTGAGGAGTGAGGCGCCAGGCTGAGGGGACTCCCCGCGAGCGCGGAGATGGCAACACCCCGCGCGGGGTCCACGGAGGATGTGGACCCCCCACGCCCCAACGCCTCTCCACGCGCACCCGGCCGGCGGGGCCGAGACGCCCTGCTCTGGGCTGGTGGGCCCGCAGGCGTCTGTGATCTGCCCCATCAATTTTCTTAATCTTTTCAAAGAGCCAGCTTTTGTTTCATTGATTTTCTCTACTGATTTCCTGTTTTGAATCTCATTGATATCTACTCTAATTTTTATTATTTCTTTTCTTCTACTTATTTTTGGATTTAATTTCCTTTTCTTTTTTGAGTTTTCTAAGGTGGAAGCTTAGATTTTTTATTTTAGACCATTCTTTTCTAATATATGCATTTAATGCCGTAAATTTCCCTAAACGTGCTGCTTTCACTGCATCCCACGAATTTTGATAAGTTGTATTTCCATTTTCATTTAATTCCAATTATTTTAAAATTTCTCTTGTGATTTTTTTATTAGAGAAGAAATGTGTTATTTAGAAGTATGTCATTTAATCTCCAAGTATTTTTCTGTTATTGATTTCTTTTTTTATTTCACTGTGGCCTGAGATCATACATTGTGTGATTTCTATTCTTTCAAATTTGTTAACAAGTGTTTTATGGCCCATAATGTGGTCTATCTTGGTGAATGTTCCTTGTGGGCTTGAGAAGAATGTGTAATCTGCTGTTGTTGGATGACGTAGTCTATGGATGTCAATTATATCTGGTTGTTTGATGGTGCTATTGAGTTCTGACATGTCTACTTATTTTCTGCCTGATGGATTTGTCCATTTCTGATAGAGGGGTGTTGAATTCTTCAACTGTAATAGTGGATTCATGTATTTGTTCTTGAAGTTCTATACATTTTTTTCCCTCATGTATTTTGATGCTCTGTTGTTAGGCAAAATATACATTAAGGATTGCTATGTCTTGCTGGAGAATTGACCACTTTATTATTATGTGATGCCCCTCTTTATTTCTGATAATTTTCCGTACTCTGAAGTTTGCTCTGTCTGAAATTAATACAGCCACTCCAGCTTTCTTTTGATTAGTGTCAGTATGGTATCTCTTTCTCCATCTCTTTACTTTTAAACTATAAGTGTCTTTATATTTAAATAGTGTTTCTTGTGAGCCACAAATGCTTCAGTCTTACTTTTTTGATCCACTCTCAAAATCTTTGTCTTTTAATTGATATATTTAGCCCATTGACATTTAAATCATTTAAAGTGATTATTGATATAGTTGGATTAATACCTATCATATTTGTTAGTTTTCTATTTGTTGCTCTTATTCTTTGTTCTATTTTTGTCTTCTACATTTGTCTGCTTTTTGTTGTTTCAAATGAGGATTTTATATGATTCCATTTTCTTTCCTTTCTTAACATATCATTATATTTCTTTTCTTTTTTTTCTGTTTTTAGTGGTGCCCTAGAGTTTGCAGTATACATTTACAACTAGTCCAAGTTCACTTTTAAATAACACTATACAAAGGTATACACTATATTCACAGGTAGTGCCAATACCCTGTAATAACATAGTATTCCTAATTACTCCCTCCCATCCCTTGTATCATTGCTGTCATTTATTTTACTTACACATGAGCACACATAAGTGTGTATACAGACATCATCAAATACATTGTGGCTATTATTATTCTAAATAAACTATTATCTGTTAGGTTAATTAAGAATAAAAAATAAATATTTTTATTTTAGCTTCACTTATTTCTTATCTAATATTCTTTCCTTCTTTGTGGAGATCCAAGTTCTAACCTATATCATTTTCCTTCTCTCTGAAGAATTTCTTTTAACATTTCTTTCTTTTTTTTTTTTTTTTTTTGAGACAGAGTCTCACTCTGTTACCCCAGCTAGAGTGCCGTGGCGTCAGCCTAGCTCACAGCAACCTCAAACTCCTGGGCTCAAGTGATCTTTGTGCCTCAGCCTCCCGAGTAGCTGGGACTACAGGCATGCGCCACCATGCCCAGCTAATTTTTTCTGTATATTTTTAGTTGGCCAATTAATTTCTTTCTATTTTTAGTAGAGATGGGGTCTCGCTCTTGCTCAGGCTGGTTTTGAACTCCTGACCTTGAGCGATCCTCCCGCCTCGGCCTCCCAGAGTGCTAGGATTACAGGCGCGAGCCACTGCGCCCGGCCTCTTTTAACATTTCTTGCAAAGCAGGTCTACTGGTGACAATTTTCCTCAGTTTTTGTTTGTCTAAGAAAGTCTTTACTTCGCCTTCATTTTTGAAGAATAATTTCACAAAAAAACAGAATTCAAGGTTAGTGGGTTTTTCTCTCAACACTTGAAATATTTCACTCCACTCTCTTCTTGCTTGTTTGGTTTCTGAGAACAAGTCAGATATAATTCTTATCTGAGCTCCTGTATAGGTAAGCTATTTGTTTCCTCTGGGTTCTTTCAATAATTATTTTCTTTATCTTTAATTTTCTGGAGTTTGAATATGATACACCTTGATTTTTTTCTTTTTTGGCATTTATCCTGCTTGCTATTCTCCCAGATTCCTGGATCTGTGGTTTGGTATCTGACATTAATTTTTGGGTGGGATTCTCAGCCATTATTGTTTTAAATATTTCTTTTATTCTTTTTCTCTTTCCTCTCCTTCTGATATTGCTATTACATGTACATTATACCTTTTGTAGCTGTCCCACAGTTCTTAGACATTGTGTTTTGGTTCTTTTCCCCAGTCTTTTTTTCTGTTTGCTTTTTTGGTTTTAGCAGTTTCTATTGACATATCCCTAAGCTCAGAGATTCTTTCCTCAGCCATATTTAGTCTCCTATTGAGTCCGTCATAGGTATTCTTCATTTCTGTTGCAGTGTTTTTGATCTCTAGCATTTCTTTTTGAGTCTTCCTTAGAATTTCAGTCTCTCTACTTGCAATCCATCTGTTCTTGCATGTTGTCTACTTTTTCTTTTAAAGTCCTTAGCATATTAATTATAGTTATTTTAAAATCCTGGTCTGATAATTTCAACATTCCTGTGGTATCTGACTTTAGTTCTGATGCTTGTTCTATCTCTTCAAACTGTGTTTTTTTGCCTTTTATTATGCTTTGGAATTGTTTGTTGGAAGCCTGACATGATGTCCTGAGTAAAAAGAACTTTAGTAATTAGGCCTTTAGTAATGTGGTGGTAAGATGTGGAGGAAGAGGAAGCAGTCTATATTCCCTTTATTAGGTCTCAGATTTTAGTTATCCTGTGTCCCTGGATTGTGAACTTCACTAGCGCTGCTCAGTCCTCCTTAGGTGGGACAGGATGGATAGAGAGGGATGGAGTTGGGTATCTTCCTTCCTCCATGTTAGTTATGCTCTGATAAAACTCTAATAGGTTATGCTCTGGTAAAATAGTTTCTCTTGAGGGTACGCCTTATTAAGAAGAACAGAATGCTTTGGTGCATTTCAAAATAGCTACTTTTCCCCTCCCCCTGCCTGAAGCATGAGAAGGTATTTTCCTCTAACCTTCACTGGGAGAACCTGGTAGAGCTACTGAAGGTAAAACCCAAAGTGTGGGCATGCTCTCCTATAATAATATTGGACTCCCTGGAGCTCCCAACTCTCAAACTTGTCCACACTGAGCCCTCAACAATTTGTCAACTGCGGTTTAGGTTTTTCTACCTTGCTACTAGTTCCCGTGGAGGTTTCTGCTTGTGGGTCTCTGCTCCGGTAAGTTGTGATTCTCTGTATCTGCCTGTCTGTCTCACCAATTTTTGGAGCAGCAGTTTCCCCTATGACCTCAATTCTCTAATGAATCTAAGGAAAAAATGTCTGCTTGTTTCAGTGTCTTTAACTGTTTACTTCTTGTTAGGATGGAGTAACTACTTTTAAGCCCCTTACATGTAGACTGGAAACTGAAAGTCCTCTTTCTTTTTTTTTAATATCAGGATTTACAACTATATATTTTTCTTTAAGCACTGTTTAACTGCACCCCATGAGTTTTTGTAATGTTGTGTTTTCATTTTCATTTATCTCAAAGTAGTTTCTAATTTCCTTTGTTGTGCTTGGCCTTTCCATAGGGGGTAACATTTTGATTCCATCACTAGATTAATTTCAGAGAACATCAGTACCTCTAGATCCCTGCATTTATACTTTGAAAGGGTAGTTTCTGAGGAATAGAGGAACTGAAAGTAGACATGAGTGGCTGGGAGTAGGGGCTACAACTTAATCCCCAGCTTTTGCCTGTGGCCTTCTATGCCTGTGATTCTCAACTGGGAGTAATATTGCCCTTTAGGTGACATTTGGCAACATTTGGGCACATATTTATTTGGTCCCCATAACTAGGGTGGGGGTGAGATGTAACTGGCATCTACTAGGTAGAGGCCAGGGATGCTGATAAATATGCTATAATGCACAGGGCATTCCATTACAGCAAAAAATTATCTGGTCTGAAATCTCAATATTGCTGCCATTGAGAATCCTTTTCTTAACCCCTTAAAATCGTGGGACTGTTTGCCTTTCACCCAGCACCTTCCTGTATAGTGTCTCACCACCTCTTCACAATGGTCCCTGAGGTAGGTGAAATGTCATAATCTGAGTTGAGGTGAGTGAAACCTTAAAACTGAAGTAACCTGTCAGTCAGTGGCAGAGTCAGGACCACCATCCTCTAGTCCAGTTGTTTCCCAGAAAGCCCATAGTGACCTGGGTCTCCACTTGCTTTGACTACTCCACCTGTCAAAAGCAAATCATCATGCATTGCCTTGTGAGTATATATGTCTGGCATATTGGTAAGCTAGTGCACTTCTCATAGCCAAGGATATTTTACTCTGTCTTGTAATCCTCTGTTTAATGTTGCCCTCTGCACACAGAGTGGGAACTCCCTGTGGGCAACACAGCATTTGGCACAGAGTAGGCACTCAGTAAATTTTGCAGAATGAATTAGAAGATATGAAATAAAATATACCAAAATGTTAACTTAGTTATCTCTAAGAGCTTGAAATGAAGGTTATACTTGCCTCCAGAAGAGGCTGGGAAATGGGGTGTGACTGGCAGCAGGAGAAAAATTATGGAACCATATATTGGTTGTTTTGCCTATAGAATTTTTATTCTTATTTATAATAATGATTGGTATTATCTCCCTTGTTAAATTCCTCACATTTCAGCCTCCTTTTCTCTTTGAATTGTTCATAGTAGCACATTTTGTCTTTATTAAAAGACCAGTTTTAACTCTGCTTAAAAATTCACTGTATCCTCAGATTTTGTTCCCTAAAGGTCTTATCAGAAGCATAAAAATCTTTTGTGATATTTGACATTACAGTTATCCTTAAACTATCCTAACATGGAATTTCTATGTCTTAAGGTAGCTGACCGCAATTTTCTCATCCATAAAATGGGAATAATGATCCTTTGTTAATTAACTGAGACCTTCCCTGAGAATAAAGTGATTTAAAGCACACGAAAGCATTTTAAACAGTACTGTGCAAATGTCAAGGCCCCTCCAGTTGTGAGTAACTCTGAAAAATTGTGATCTTGTGAGTTATGCTGTATAACCAGTTGTCATGCAATTATTAAAATAGTTTGCTAAATTGAAACAAAGTTCATTCAGATTTTGTGCTTTTTACTTACAGTGCTAACCTGAGTAAATAGGACCTTCCCCCGCCCTAGTAATTTGGTTAAAATATCTAAAGCCATATTTTACCTTGGGTTGTCTTGACAATTACAATATGTTGACCTTTGTTTCTTCATAGGTGTTACAGAACATCTTGGACACTGAAAAAGAGTATGCTAAAGAACTTCAGTCTCTTCTTGTTACTTACTTAAGACCCCTGCAGTCTAATAACAAGTAAGATTTTTATTTTAAACCCCTAGCTAAATAAGGCAAAATAATGTTGGCATATGGAGTCATTACTTTTATGTCACTGAATAATTGATTTTGCCCTTTAGAAGAATTTCCACCGATCACAGGTTGCCAAAAACATGGTCAGAGCAGCAGAAAGTATGCAAGATGTTGCTTTTGGAGAGCTTGGATTTTTTTCTCTTCTGCCTGTAAAAGGAATGAGCAGACCTGCTTTTCTGCCTGTTATAATTTTTATCTTGTACTTTTTGTTTTTATTTATTTATTTTTTTTGAGACAGAGTCTCACTCTGTTGCCCAGGCTAGAGTGCCGTGGAGTCAGCCTAGCTCACAGCAACCTCAAACTCCTGGGCTCAAGCAATCCTTCTGCCTCGGACTCCCAAGTAGCTGGTACTACAGGCATGCGCCACCATGCTCGGCTAATTTTTTCTATATATGTCTTTAGTTGTCCAATTAATTTCTGTCTATTTATAGTAGAGACGAGGCCTCGCTCTTGTTCAGGCTGGTTTCGAACTCCTGACTTTGAGCGATCCACCTGCCTCAGCCTCCCAGAGTGCTAGGATTACAGGCGTGAGCCACCGCACCCAGCCAAAACTGCCCTTCAGTATAACTTAGTACTTCTTCTTAAAAAAAATACTCACCTGCAGCCTTTTTGTGACAAGAAATAGCCTCTTCGTATTTGCCTGCAGCTAATAAACGGTCTGCCCGTCTGCTCTGTTGATGAGCCTAGAAGACAAACATTCCTAAGTTCCTCTGAATCATAAAATAAGATGTGACTTGAAAAAAAAAAAAGGCACCTTTTAAGAAGATAAATAATGTCATTTGTTGCCACACATCAAACCACCATTAACAGCTATATCTGTAACTGGGAAAATACAATGAGTAGATCCTAGAAATACAGCACCTGAAAGAAACTGGCAACTTCTCTCAGCTCTACCAATAATTCCTCTCAAGGTTAATACCAGGCACTTCATTCCTTCAGTGACCACATTCTTCCACTCTTCAGAAATTGACCAAAACAGTTGCAATCACAGATTGTTACTCAAAATGTGTATTCTCTTGGCAGGGTGCAGTAGCTCACACCTGTAATCCCAGCACTTTGGGAGGCCAAGGATCACTTGAGGCCAGGAGTTCAAGACTAGCCTGGACAACACAGAGAGATCCCATCTCTACAAAAAATAAGAAAAAATCAGCCAGGCATGGTGGCACACACCTGCAGTCCCAGCTACTTGGGAAGCCAGGGCAGAAAGAAGGATCCCGTGGGCCCAGGAGTTGGAGGCTACAGTGAGCTATGATTGGGTCACTGCACTCTAGTCTGGGCAACAGAACAAGGCCCTGTCTCAAAAATTTTTAAAAAGGTGCATTTTCTTTATTTTTAACAAGCTCCTTTCAAAAACCAAGGGCTATTTTGTAGATATTCTCACTAGTCTATATGGTTTAAAAACTATAATCAGGAAATCATTTACCAAATAGTACAATCCAGGCATCCCTTGTATCATTCTTTTTCCAACATTAAAGTTACTATTTGTTTTTAAAATAGAAAATGTGGAAATTGCATAGTTGAGGAATTAATGATACCAACATCTAATATTACAGGGTAGCTTTTTTTCAGGTACAAGTCACCAAAAGAACAAATTCAGAAGTTCTAAAAGCAAATAAGTGTCCCTGAATGTAAGGTAAATGGATAGCTGTCACTGGCCACACTTTGAGAATTTCAAAAGAGCTTTAATATACATTATTTCACCTGTCTTCACTACAACTTTGTCAATGTGTTTGGCTCTCTTATACAGGAAGGCCAAATAGACTGAGGGGGTCATGTAACTTACCTAAGATTATTATTACATTTAGCTAGCCACAAGAAAAGAAGAGATGATCAACTAAAGTCTTGTAACTAATGTAATGTTTTCCTCACTAACTCACACAATACAGCAAAGCTTCATAAAAAAAGCAAAAAGTACTTCACAGTTCATAACAGCACTATTCACAATAGCCAAAAGCTAGAAGCCATCCAAATGTCCATCAACAAATGAATAAACAAAATGTAGTATATACACACAATGGAATATTATTCAGTCTTAAAAAGGATATTCCAACACATGCTATAACATGGATGAACTCTGAGGACATTTTACTAAGTGGAAAAAGCCAGTCATAAAAAGAGAGATACTTGGCTAGGCACCGTGGCTCACACCTGCAATCCTAGCACTCTGGGAGGCCAAGGCATGAGGATTGCTTGATACCAAGAGTTTGAGAACAGCCTGAAAAGAGCGAGACTTTGTCTCTACCAAAAACAGAAAAAATTAGCTAGGTGTGGTGGGGCGCACCTATAGTCCCAGCTACTTGGGAAGCTGAGGCAGAAGGATGGCTTTAGCCCAGGAGTTTGAGGCTGCAGTGAGCTATGATGACGCCTCTGCACCCTAACCAGGTGGACAGAGTAAGACCCTGTCTCAAAAAAATAAAAATTTAAAAAATTTAAAAAAAATTAAAATATAGGTCCAATATTGTCTTCTTTCCCAAAGTTAAACAGTATTACCTTTTATAACTTTCAATTTATTTATTTCTGTGTCCCTGGGGAAAGCTATATGTAAAGATGAAAAGAAAAGGAATACCATATGAACACAATACCAAAAAGGCAGCAGAAAAAAATCTAATATATGCCTGACCAGGAGAAACTTCATTTACTCACCCTTTCCCAATCATTTCACTATGAGGCTCCTACAGACAAGCAGTTTGCAGTATCTCCAAACAATAAGCACTGAATTGATTGTCTAACTAATGCAATGCAATTATACTTAAGATAACTGCTTAAGTGTTACAGAATTTCAGGAAGACCTCTTGTTAATTTTAAATCTAAGGATCAACTTCTCCCACATGCAGCTCCCTCTGCATCTTTTTCTTCCTTCAATTTCCAGTTAAACTTGCTTTTTTCCAGAACTGCCACCATCTGTTGTGAAGACAGAATCTTGTGCAGTATCTTTCAAATTACAGGATGAAACCCACTAGTGGGTTTTGAAATCAATTTAGTGGGTCACAACTTGCATTTTTAAAAAATCTAATATTATAGTAAATATTACATTGCATCACATATAACAAAAAGGGTTTTGTTTTTGGTGAACTTTATGAGGGCCCTGCATTTCTGCATAATTCTAGGAAGCATCTTCTATAATATAGCAGTGCTGCAGTAATATATACATGAACCATGCTGTAAAAATTTCTCATTGTGGATCACAGTCAAAACAGATGGGCAAGCATTGGAAAGATCAATATTTTATTTAGAAATCCTGTTTTCAAATCCCATTATCACCACTTACTTTGCATTTCAAATTTTTCATCTGTAAAATTGGAGGAATATCACACATAGCTACTAGGACAAGATATATAATGTATGTAAAGCGTCTGATGCCAAACCCACCACTTAGTAATTGCTGGATATATTTCAGTACTCTCCTGCCTTTTCCCAGAGTGCCTCCACTAGGCCCAGCCTAGCTTGTGACATAGGATGAATTTTCCTTGGAATTTTTCAGGGCAGCAAGGGGTTCAAATAGCCTCTTTTCACCTTAAAGATTTAAGTGCCAATATAGTTAACATATATAGTTGACTTCACATATGTACAAGGCCATTCCTTGGACCATAATATCTGATTCCTTGTCTTAGATGAGAAGCCTGAAAACAAGAGGCTTCATTAACCACATCACATGATGTGAGAATTGACCACTCCAGAGGGAAGCTGTTACTCTCAGTACTCTTAAGGGCCAAACACACAGAAAACAATGTGGCCATGCAGTCACATGGACCCTGCCCTCGGCAGCAGAGGTAAGCAAAGCATGAGCAACAGTCATGTACAAATTAAGATCTGACATCACTTTCCAAATCAGCAGCAAACAAACCAAAGAACTAGATTTGAAGTTTGTTACCAGCACTCACACTACCAAAATTAAACAGATGCAAAGAAATGCCTAAATATATATTAAGTAATTTTATAAGTCACCATTTTCCCGTATTAAAAATTGACCCAAAAAACCTGATGAAACAAACCTAGAGTACAACAGACTAGCTATTTTTTCTTCAATGAATTTATTTTTCTTTTCATCAACTTCAAAAACCAGAGAACTAGAACACATTATCTGCACTACACATTAAAATAAATATTTCAAACTAGTCTCTTCCAGATCTGAAAACTTCACTGTGAGGAAACAAGCCTACAGGCACCTACTGCAAATCCAACATAAAAGAATCAATACTAGGGCAGAGGCACTAAATGCCAACACACGATCTATGGTTCAATATAGACAGGACCATACTGAAATGAAAATAAGGAGTACATTAATATAGAAGCATTAGTAGAAAGAGATCATGATATCAAAATAAGTTGTAATCCGCCGGCTGGGTGTGGTGGCTCACGCCTGTAATCCTAGCACTCTGGGAGGCTGAGGCTGGAGGATCGTTTGAATTCAAGAGTTCGAGACCAGCCTGAGCAAGAGCAAGACCCCATCTCTACTAAAAATAGAAAGAAATTAATTGGCCAATTAAAAATATATAGAAAAAATTAGCCGGGCATGGTGGTGCATGCGTGTAGTCCCAGCTACTCAGGAGGCTGAGGCAGAAGGATTGCTTGAGCCCAGGAGTTTGAGGTTGCTGTGAGCTAGGCTGACGCCATGACACTCTAGTCCAGGCAACAGACCGCGAATCTTTCTAAAAAAAAAAAAAAAAAAAAAAAAAAAGATATGCCATTTATAGACAGGAAATTAAGTTTGGAGAAGGTAAGTAGTATGGGGAAAATGATAATATCTACCCTATAGAATTATAAAATCATATAATACAATTGTCTGGTATGCAAAAAAACATAATAAAAATTAATATTAAAAAAAAATGGCTGGGCACGGTGGCTCATGCCTGTAATCCTAGCACTCTGGGAGGCCAAGATGGGTGGATCTCTCCAGGTCAGGAGTTCAAAACCAGCCTGAGCAAGAATGAGACCCCGTCTCTACTAAAAATAGAAAGAAATTAATTGGCCAACTAAAAATATACAGAAAAAATAAGCCAGGCATGGTGGCACATGCCTGTAGTCCCAGCTACTCGGGAGGCTGAGGCAGGAGGATTGCCTGAGCCCAGAAGTTGGAGGTTGCCATGAGCTAGGCTGATGCCATGGCACTCTAGCCCAGGCAACAGAGTGAGACTCTGTCTCAAAAATAAAAAATAAAAAAATAAGTTGTGATCCATAATGTATTTGAGTCATTGACCTAAGTAATTACTTAATTTCTCTCAGTCTAGGTTTACTCATCTGTAAAACTAGAAACTTCTTACAAAATTCAAAGCACACTCAGAGGACACATGATTATAAACCCATGTACTGTAGTAAGTCCTCATACAATAAATTTGGACTACACTGAGATCATTAGAAAAAAGCTTGTATATACAAGCTTTTGGGATTTTCAAAGGCACTCATTAAATCATGGAACTACTTCTCATGGCATCAACTAGATACTAAGTGTCCTCTGACATAAAAGAATGACAGCTTTCAAATAACCCCAGTCTTCTAAAACTCCGACAGCAGCCTGTCATTGGTATTTAGCAATACAGTTAAATAATTCACATAAATGTCAATCTCTGTTCCAGTGTTATCTGTCAATAATCAACCATGCTGGAAATCAGATCTTTTAAATCTCAAACAGTTTAAGAAATCAAGATGCCAAATTTCTGATATTTGTCCATGTAAATTTTATGGCTGGATTATGGAATTATGTTAGCCTGCTTAAGAGAACTTTTTCAAAATTCTCCTTCTCTAAAAGGAGAATTTAAATACTATTATCACCATTTAACTAATTTTTCCTAAACTGGTGATCCTGCTGCTCTATCTACAACCGTAGCCTAGTTCCAGTCTTCTCATAAGCCCCCACACCTGTGGGGCAGTTGGCTGGGGTTATGCTGCAGCCTGAAGCCAAATAAAGTGAAGCTAACTGGAACTGAACCAATGGTCATTTTGCAAGGACACTTGAACTTTGAAGCACTCTGTTAGAGGCTGGTTATTTTTAATAATATTCCTGTTAAGTTTCAGTATTGAGCCATCCATTATATTTTATTGTTTCTTAAAAACAAGAAAGGTGCAAGGTATTTCCCTGGTTTTTAAAACTCACAAATGTAGTCTAACTCTTCTTAAGTGTAAACAACTCTTACCAATGGAGGCAAGACTCAGCTTAATAAAACTGGAATGGGGAGGCTCCTCAAAGTAGCTAACCTAGTACCAGTGATCTGAAACCACAACTTTAGGTTCCTAGAATCTCAGGTTTTTAAAGCTCAAAAAGTTCAAACTTTTATTCTACAGATTTTAAATGAAGGACTTATGGTCTGGTTATAACAGCTAACTCTTACACTGTACTATGTACTGGGTACAGTTCTAAGTGCTTTACACTCACTCACTCCTTTAATCCTCAACAAACCTGAATAATGAAACAGAGTGAGGTCAAGTAGTTTCCCCAAGGTTACACAGCTATTAAGAAATAATGCCAGAATTCAAATTCAAGCAGTCTGGCTCCAGAATCTATACTCTTAAACCACCAGGCTCTATTGCTTTTCTACAGAGTGGTTTGAACCAGTCCAAGGCTCTTCCAGGACTTCAGGCTTCACAGTTCCAAAGTAAGAACCTAATCCTCCATAGTCCTTTTTCCAATCCCACTATGGCAAATCTGACTTAAAAGTTCTTCCTGTATGCAACCTTAAGTAATCTAACGTTTGTATCCAAAACGGGTACCCTCTCCGGGAAACTAAAAGATGTGGTGGCCAGTCTGGAAAGAACTCATGTTTCTTCTTGCTAGCTTTCTTTTTCCCTTTGGCTTCTTGTTTTTTTAACTGTAAACCTGAAATACCTAAAAACATAATAAGGATACAGGCTACCCCCACTTTTTCTGGAAACAGCAACATCTATTGCACTTTCATGATGCCTAAATTGATGAAACTGAGCTAAAGAGGCACAGCTCTTTTTACCAGCTGTTTCTAACTTAGTCGGGGAGAAGAGAGACTCTCAGTGTACGCAGCAGCAAGTACGCGAGGAACCGGTGAAGAGAAAAACGGGGCTGAGGAGGAAACTCACTCCACCTGTCCCAAGTGAGAGACTCAGACTCTGAACCTCTACGTTAGAAGTTAAAACCAATATCACACACCAATTCTGCCCTGGCCGGCTTCAGTCTCTCCAGGCTGCAGGGAGGTGGCTACGTGGCGCTAGGAAGCATTTACCCCGGCCGGAGAGGAGGTGGCAGTCTCAGCTGGTGGCATCCCCTCGCCTGGGGCCCTGCGGCAGGGGGCGCCCGGAGGTGGCAGGAGCTTCCCGGGGATCCCCGAGACGGAGAGAAAGTGTGGGGCGGCGTGCCCGGAGCCGCTGCGGGGCCAGGGCCTGCCTGCGCCCCCAGCCGCTGCGAAAACCCCTACCAAGCCCGCCTCCCGGCCTCAAGGGTCAGGCGACACGCCAGCGGCGGGACCAGACTCCTGAGGCAAAGGTGCCCAGGAGAGACGCCACCCTCTGTGGGCCACTTACCAGGTTCAGAGGTCCTTCCATTACTTCCATAGACCCCGGGATAAGCGGCGGCCTGAGGAAGGGGAGCGGCGGCGCCGGGGCACATGGAGGGGAGCAGTGGGGAGGCGCGACGCAGCCGCGGACACGGCGGCCCCTCTCCGCTCCCGGAAAGCCAGCGGTAGGCGCACAGCGAGCACCAACCAAGCCACTTCCTCCTCCGGCGCCGCGCCGCGGGCCCGCCCCCTGCGCCGCCGCCGCCGCCGCGGCCACGCACGGCGCCATGACGTCACGCGCGGGCGGCTAGTTCAAGGTGGGAGGGAGGACAGGCAGTGAGTGGGGCTCAGGGAAGGAAGGGGACCAGCTGACGTACGCTTGCGTGTGGTCAGTCTTTGCTCTCGCGAGAGACGTCATCTGCAGCTTCTTGACTACTCCTCTGATGTCACGTGAGGAGGTGCGGCCTTGTGGTTCCTAGCTTAGAATGGCTTTCCGCTATTGGCTTCACCTGTTTCCTTCCAGCCTGGCTTTTCCTCAGATCCACTCTGTTTAGCTGCATCCTCTCTTGCTCTCGTGTTCCCACCAATATTCTTGTACCGGATTTTTCCCCCCCCTCAAAAAAGCAGACTTGAAAATGCTAAGCCATGCACTGGACTACTGCTGACCCGCCTGGAGGCTGACAAACGTAAATGATAGATTCAGGGCTCTGCCCTCAAGTTGCTCACAAACTGTTAAAATAATAAGGGTCGCAGATAGCCAAGTATAATACTGATTCATTTAACAATTAATTGTGAGCCAAGCCAACATGCAAGGTTCTTTCTGTCCTGGAATTCACTGACAGAGTTGTGATTTCTGTGGCAAGGGGAGCAGATAAGGAGCTGTGATAGAGAGGAACCAGGTAGGGTTGGGTGGTGAAGGAAGGCATTTTAGAGGGCATGGGGTTTTTTTGTTTTAGTTTTTTTGAGACGGAGTCTCACTCTCACCTGTCATCCAGGCTGGAGTGCAGTGGCGTCATCATAGCTCACTGCAACCTCAGACTCCTGGGCTCAAGTGATCCTCCTGCCTCAGCCTCCCAAGTAGCTGGGGCTACAGACAGGTGCTGCCACGCCGGGTTGGTGGCTAGTTTTTCTATTTTGGGTAGAGATGAGTGTCTCACTCTTGCTCAGGCTGGTCTTAAACTCCTGGCCTCAAGCAGTCCTCCTGCCTTAGCCTCCAAGAGTGCTAGGATTACAGGTGTGAGCCAGAGGGCATGATTTTTAAGTTGAAACATTGAAGAGCCAGCTAAGCAAAGACCCTTCCTGGCAAAGGAAATGTCTTGCATCATAACACTAAAGCGGGAAAAACAGCTGCAGCATCCTTACGATGCAGGAAGGAGGTGTGTGTAGGCCTCAGGCCCCTTAAAGTTTCACTGAAAAATTATGAGGCAGATTGATTAATAGGAGGAAGGAGATATAAATTTATTTACCGTGTATACACAAGAACTCTCAAAATGAACATTCAACTCCCCAAAAGGATTTAGAAGTTTATATAACTTTCTGGTAAAATGGGTTATAGGGGGTTGGGAGAGAATTCTGTTGAGAGGCAATAAAGGATTCCCAGGGAGGATGAAGAACAAAGATTAACTGGTAAATAGTTCTCTTTAGAATTTGAATGAGTCTGAGAGATGGGACATTATCTTCTTGAAGAGTCTGTTCAGGTGTGGTCACATTCCTGGTCTTACAGAGAGGGAAAGGAAAGAACGATTGTTCTCTTAGGTGGGTCTGGAAGATAAAGAAAGTTTAAATTTGGGGGAAATGTTGGGAGGGGAGAGGTCAGAGAGATCTTGATGCTTCTTCAGTTAGTCCAGCATGTCAAAAAGCCACCTTTTGGGGTAAAATATTTTTAATTTCCTTCAGACACAAAAGTAGAAATCAAGAGGTAGGCAAGTTTCAGAGCATAGATGACCCCTTCACACACAATGAAGTATTTGGATTTTATTCAAAATGAATTGAGAAGTGAAGAATCTTAAGCTAGATACTAATCTGCTTTGTAATTTTTGAAAGATCAACTTCCTTGCAATATGAAGAATAGATTGTAGGGGGCCTATGGTAAAAGAACCAAGACAAGCTAATTGATTAAGGGACTAATTACAACAACTTAGACTGGAATGGTAGCAGTGAATGTTACCAAAAGTTTGGCACTTGTCCCCAGGGCCAGACAAGTGGTTTGAGGAGAAGGAAAGAGGAGTTTA
Source organism: Lepilemur ruficaudatus (assembly GCA_963574885.1). Classification (NCBI taxonomy): domain Eukaryota; kingdom Metazoa; phylum Chordata; class Mammalia; order Primates; family Lepilemuridae; genus Lepilemur; species Lepilemur ruficaudatus. The sequence continues at coordinate 14,304 of CAUYRT010024070.1, read as the reverse complement.
TTAATTTGCCAGTAAATGAGGAAGTTGGCACACTCCCATCCCAAAGTACCAATGTTCTGCCTCTAAGCAGAAGCACAGAGCTCTTAAAGGTTCTGGTTAATCCCATAGTCCCATATTTGGCTAAGACAATCTCATGACTTCTGCCTAGGCAATTCCCTGGAGCCATCTCCTGTGGCACAAAGAACAAAGGACACTTCCTTGCTTCTCCCAACCACTGGCCTGAGGCAGGGATGTAGGTTTGATTCTCAAAAAGGGTGAGGCGGTTTTGAAGAGACAGAAAAAACATTTTTACCATTTTTCAGGCCATTCTCTCTGTTACATGAACATTCATTTATACATCCACTCTTTAAATAGTTACCGTGTTTCTACCATGTACCAGAAACTGTTTGGAAGAGAAGTAGTTATATTCAAGATAAATTTTTGAGCATATTATTGAAAGGATTTGGTGATGTATTTAAAGTAAAGTGTATAGAAAATGGAGGAATCAAACCTCTAGTTTAAAGAACCAAATGAACAAGATAGGGAGGAGTTGATTTATAGTGAAAATGAAAAGTTCTATTTAGGGCACTGTATTAGGTTCCTATAGCTGCTGTAAGAAATTACCACATATGTAGTGGCTTAAAATAGCATAAATTTTGACCTTGTGACTTCTGGCTTGACAGCTGGAGGCCAGGGGCAGAAAAAAAATTAAAAATAATAATAAATTTAAAAAAATTAACAGAAATTTATTCTCTTGCAGTTCTGGAGGCCAGAAATCCAAAATGGTTTCCATGTGCCAAAGTCAAGCTTTCAGCAGGGCCTTGCTTCATTCTTTTCCAGCTTCCAGAGTTACATTCTTTGCATTTCTTGACTCACAGTGCCTTCTTCCATCTTCAAAGCCAGCAGCCTAGTATCTTCAAGCCTTTTTATGCTTTTGTCACCTTGCCATTTCCTCTTAAAATTCTCTGACTCACTTTTAAAAGGACCCTTGTGATTACATTTGGCCCACAAAATAATTAAAGATAATCTTCCTATTTCCACATGAATTTAATCATATCTGCAAAGTCCTTTTTCCATGTAGGGAGACAGTCACAGGTTCCACACATTAGGACCTGGATATCCTTGGGGACCATTATTCAGCCTACCACAAGCATTGCATCAAGAGAAAATCAATGACATACTTAAAATAGGATAATTCCAGAGAGGTTTAGTAAAGGGACTATTCATAAAGGTGTGGGCAAAGTTTAGGTATTCACATAACAAAAGGCAATAACTGCCAGGTAATTAAGTGTAATTGGCTCCATGAACAAATTGCAAGGGCCCATATGTTTTTTATAATTCTCTCCCTTAACTAACTTCTTGACCTTTTGAGTTGTTTCCCAGAAATGACGGATTTTCTGCAAGACAGAGGAGTTGGAGATTCTGAAGGCCCCTGGGAAGACTTCCTGATACCCAGACTCATGATGCCCCTTGACCTGCCCCTAGGTATGGGGCCACTCCTTAAAAAGCCCATGATGTCCATTAGTTGGAGAGATGGATTTGAAGCAGCTTCTCTTGTTCTCTCAACACGACATCTGTCATATTAAAAATTCCTTTCTTCTTTGGCAATCCTTGTTGTCTCAATAATTGGATCTTTGTGTGACGAGCAATTGGACCTAGACCAAAACCCCCTTGCAGTTTCAACAAGAGAGAAATTTGAAATGAGGGAAAAATATAGAGGGGTATAGTTTGAAGAAGCGCTGACCGTCAATCAAGGACACACCAGCCTGAGGTGACCTTGTGAGGAAGATTCAGGGAAATAAATAATCTAATCTCATCTTCTTCCTCTGACCTGATGTGGGGTTCTCCATTCATCAAACCTACCCAGAGGTCAGAAGGCAAGGGGAGCTCATTGATGTAATTCATATAAATCAACGCCCAAGAACAGGGAGCAAGGCAGTGAGAGGTTAAGACTGAATCTGGAGGAATTAATACAAAATATCTGGCACATACAAGTAAGAAATTTATTAACGTACTAAAAGAAAAACTTTAGACAAATCAAATTTATAAGAGTCTATTTAAGCAAAGAATGATTCATGAGTTAGGTAGCACTCAGAAACAGAAGTTCAGAGAGCTCCCACCAGGAGCATGGGCAGTGAGCTGAATTGGCTGAATGTAAAAGTAAAGTAATTGCTTGATTGGCTGTGGCTCGGTGTCTTTACCTTATTTGGTTATGATCCAGTGGAAAGTCCCTGGTTGATGGTTTCTGGTGGGTTAAACTTAAGTTTTGTTTTACCTCTTACATTCAATTGGGTTTTAGTTTTTTTAAGTAGGAACCCAAGATGCTGGAGCTGTCCCATCTAATGGCCTCCTAATCATTTTCACACACCCAGTGGATATGGCAGGTAGAGAAAAAAGACTGAAGCTCCAGAGAGGCCTAGGTGAAGACATTTGTTTCAGTAGGGAAAACATGTACACAGAAAAGAGCAGCAGACCTAGAACTGATGTTGAGGAATGTCAGCGATTAGATATCTGGTAGAAGAGGCAGGCAGAGTCAGTTAAGCATTGAAATCCAAGACATCCCATAGAGGATAAACATGGGACAATGGTGGAAGAGATCAAAGGGAGATAAATGAAAATATGTATATTCAGTAGGAAGACAATAGATGATGCAAAGATAGGATGATTGTATGAATGATGTTCTTTAAGAAGGTGAAGGAAGAATGGAATTCAGAGCCCCAGTAGAGAAACTGCAAGGGGAAGGAAGGATGCTTCTCCATTTTAACAAGAAGGAAAAGGAAAAGATGGTCATATAAAAGTAGTTGTTTGTTTATGGGGAAAATGGGAATTTGGGGTCAATTGCTGCTCATTTTAAAATGAGCATGAGATAAAATTATTAACTGAGAGCAGAAGGGATAGAGTTCATCTTAAAAGAAAGTCCCAGAGTGAGAAAGTTAACCTAACAGTGAAATGGTTTGTTTCCTAGGTAATGCTGTGTCCACTTGAGGGATGAAATCATGAATGAAGTAAAAAGTATTATCAAAGAGTATGGATTTTTTTTTCCAGCAACTAAAGAGAAGAAAAAAGGAAAGAAAAAAGTATTATCAAAGAGAAGTAAAGATGATGCCAAGGGAGCAGAAGTTTCTTTTCTTTCTGTTGGCTCAGAGAAGACTATGAAGGCAGTGGCATTCGAGCTGAGCCTCAGGTTTGGTGGAGATCGGGCTAGTAATGAGGGGACTATTTCAGGAAGAGGGAATGGCTGTTTGTTAGGGACCTGTACGTCCGGAATTCACCAACTGCTTCTTCTCCTACTTCTCCCATTGCAAACCAGATCCTGAGCAACTGCACTCGCTGAGCAAACGCTCTCTTGGACCTGCAGTTTGGCCCAGTCCCACTGCAAGCATCGACAGACACCTACCACCTACCCTTCAGAGGCAGCTAATAGGCCTGAGGTGTGGCAAGAAAAGAAGTTAGCAGGAAATACAGGATGTCCCATTTGCAAATATTGATAGATAATCCGGCCTAATACTCTCCCAACGGTCCTTAATGCTTCTCTAGAGTGTGTACCACAAGGCTCAATTTCAGACATTTCTTGGATGTTGGCTGCTCTAATCTCATACCCAATATTGTAATTTTCTCTTCAGCATTATGATAATCCGGTCTCTTCTTGAACTACCCAAATCAAGGCAGAATGATCTGTTGTGGAATATTCTTAACCATTAGAAAATCCTTCCTTTGTTTGAATTATAATCTGTCTTCCCATGACTGCTATGCCCTGAGTTTTGTTTAATTCATTATAACATTCCCTGCTATTGAAATGTAAAATGTGCATATCCTTGACTCAGCATTCTAGACATCTTCTCTGCAGAAGTACTAGCACAAGTATAGAAAATAAAGGTATGTGAGACTGTCCATGGGGCATTGTAATTCTGATCGCCCTAGTTTGGGGATGGTTCAAATAAAACTAGCTAGACCATTTGGCAGGGCTGCTACAGAGGGGATTCTTGCATCAAATGGGAGCTTGGATTGATGACCTCAGAAGTTTGTCTAGGTTATAAATCCTTGGTTTGCTCATTTATGGGAATAGAAGGGAGCAGACCCTTCTTGTCTCTCTTTCTGTCTTCTTTACCTCTGTTGTTTTTCTCCCCCTTAGTACAGGAGCTCCATGGAGAAGAACCTTCACGTACTCCCTGAGGTGTCTGCGGCTACCTCCTGTGATTGTGTTGTAGGCAAGGTAGCCCAATGTGCCTGCCACACGTACAATGTTTGTAGACTACCCAGTGAAGCCACCCCAAGCACACTTTCTTCTGTAGTGACAAAATCTCCAGAGCCTGACAAAGGGGCAGTTAACAGGGGTGGCAGCAGTGCTGGGTACGTGGCAGCAACCAAGTCCGCAGGCCCAGGGCAGATCAACACAGCAATGTCAGGCACAGTCAGCAAGGGCTCGGGAAAAAGGAGCACCATGGTCATGGCAGAACCACCAACATGTCCTCAGTGCCAGGTATTTCATGCATGTCCTTGGAGGGTACTTCCAGCATGTTGGCAGGGGCCCCCAAGGGCTCTCCAGAAGGCAGAATGAATGTGGTGACTACAGAAGCAGAGACTACCAATGAGCCCGTTCTGAAAATAGCTAAAGGGCCAGTCAGGAGATCTCCCTACTCAGGCTTGCAGAGCAAAGGCTATATAAGTGAATGGAATGAAAGCCAGAGAGTTTCCTAGGGCAGTGCTGAAGATCAGACAGAAAGATGGGAAGGACGGGAAGAGCACAGAGCACAGAACGCTCAATTAGAGGATCTTCTACCACAGCACAGGTAAAGGTTGCATTAGGACAAAGGAAGCAAGTCAGTCTGAAAATCATCTTCCTGCCTGTCCTTAGCCAGCCATGAGACCATAAGAAGTTTGCAAAAAGAAAAAAGGCTGGAGCATCCCGGGAGGCAGCAGACACAGCTTCTCCACTCACAAGAGCTGCAGGCACAGTCCCACCATAAAGGATTCTAGGATATTTCACAATTGGGATGAAGAAGCTGCTCTGCAAACTAGCTCAGATTCTGTTAAGTAAGAGACCCAGCAGAATTGGCTATTTTTTAAGCAACTTCAAAGCCAGCCTTACTATAGACTCAGGGGCCCTGCCACACAATAAACAGGTGGACATTGTGTCTAAGACTGTGGAGAGGGCAACATGGGGGCCTCTTGGAGACAGCAGAGGGGGCCAGGGCTGGAGATTGCTGACACCGTGGTATCTGAGACCAACCAGGTAGGCAGTAACCTTTGAAGCTGAGCCTGTTAAATAAGAACCAGAGCAAGAAGCTCACAGGGTCTTGGGGACATATCCTTAGAGAGCCAAACTCAGCTTTCCTTATTGCAGTTTAAATAAAGCAGAAAACCATACAGTCTCTGAATGAAATGCCATCTGTTTGAATTTCCATGTCCCATACTCTGAAAGTGGCCTGTGATGTCAACTATGCTGCCACCTGAGGCCCCTCCAGTGGGGCCCCACCTCACACTCATGTTCAACAGAGCCAGTGTGGACCAGCATGGTGGCTCAAGCCCGTAATCCCAGCACTTTGGGAGGTCGAGGCGAGAGGATCGCTGAGGCCAGGAGTTCAAGAGCCACCTGGGCAACATAGTGAGACCCCATCTCTACAAAAAATTTAAAAAAAGTAGCCAGGCATGGTGGTGCACACTTATAGTCCCAGCTATTCAAGAGGCCGAGGCAGGAGGATTGCTGAGCCCAGGAGTTTGAGGCTGCAGTGAGCTGTGATTGTGCCACTGCACTGTAGCCCAGGCAACAGAGCGAGACCCTGTTTGTTAAAAAACAAAAAAACAGAGGCAATGTGGGTGTTTCATTTCCTCTCAACCACTTTCTAGCTTTATTCTCCCAAGATGATGGCTAAAAGTCACGGACTATAAATGGAAGCACCACCACCACCTTCCTTTCCTCTTCCTTTTCCTCTCCTTGAAAATCCTGGTTCACAGACATTCAGTCTTGTTCATAGACTCAGGAAGGAGACAATTCACCTTCCTTCAAGATAGTCAAGGGAGGAAGGAAGGATATAGCATAGGTGTTGGCAATCAGAATGGATGGTCCATCAGCTGGGCTTAGCAATTCCATTCCTTGGTATATACACCCTGGAGAAACTCTCACATGTGTGTTTCAAGAAACAACTATAGAAATGTTTAAAGCAAAATATTATTAAATATGAAATATTTGATTTTGTATTTTGTAATAGCAAAACACTGCAAATAACCCAAATGCCTATCAAGGAGAATTGTTAAACTATAGAATATATAGACAGTGGGACGTTAGCATGGTAATGAAAATGAGTAACAACCATACACGTTAAAATGGATGAGTCTCAACTAAGGTTGTGTAAAAGAAGTCACAGAAAAACAACATGTGATAGAGTTCCCACTTATTAAACAAGAGCAAACAATGTGTTGGAAAAGCGGGAGAGGAAACAAGGGAGTGATACACTCAAAGCTCAGGTCCATTGTTGTCCCTAGGTAGGAAAGAGGGAGACAGAGAGAGGGAGAGGTGTGCATAAGGGGTCACACCAGTGTTCTGTACCTAAACAGGATGCTCGGTCCATGGGGGTGTTTACACTTGCAATTTTTCACATTCTCCCTCTTTGAAATAGGTGACCTGATGATCACAGTCAGGTGGCAGTTATGACGAAGTTGTATGGCCTTAGAGATACGAACACTTTAACCAATTTTCTTTCACTTGTGGTTCCCTTTTTATGTATGCACAGGAGTGACTTAGGACAAAAATATGCCTAGGTCTGAAGAACCAACCCCTTTCACTATATATAAAATAAAAATTCTAGGTGGCAAAACAATGGCTTCACTTCAGAGACAGCCAGGTTGCCAGCATAGTTGGCATGTAGCAATACCAACATACCATCTTTCCTGCACTCACGAGGTGTGAGGGCTCACATTCCTGCTGTGCCATTCTTTTGTCCCCCCATTCCTTTAAAAAAAATTTTTTTTCTTTATAGAGACAGGATCTTGGTATGTTTCCCGGTCTGCTCTTGAACTCCCTTCCTCAAGTAATCCTCCCACCATGGCCTCCTAAAGTGCTGGGATTACAGGCATGAGCCATCACACCCCACGCCCTTTCATCAGATTCTTTTTTTTTTTTTTTTAAAGACAAGTGCCCAAGCTGGAGCGCAGTGGCACAATCATAGCTCACTGCAGCCTTAAACTTTTGGGCATGGGCAGTCTCCCTTCTCAGATTCCCAAGTAGTTGGGACTGCTCATGCCTAGCTAATTTTTTTTTTTTTTTTTTTTTTAGTTTTTGTAGAGGTGAGGTTTCACTTTTTGTTGCCCAGGCTGGTCTTGAACTTCTAGGCTCAAGCAATCCTCCTACCTCAGCCTCCCAAAGTTCTGAGATTACAGGCATGATCCACACAGCGCCCAGCCTACCATTCCTTGATGTGAAAGTGTCTGATAAGTCCTTCCCCCCCTTTAGCTTTAAATGGAAACTAACTACAGTATAGTTTTAGTTTGTTTTTAAGACTGAGTATGGTGTTGACCGATAAGCCGCATGTTGCTTCGTGTTGATTCAAGGGCTTCTTTTTTTTTTTTTTTTTGAGACAGAGTCTCACTCTGTTGCCCAGGCTAGAGTGCCATGGTGTCAGCCTAGCTCACAGCAACCTCAAACTCCTAGGCTCAAGCAATCCTCCTGCCTCAGCCTCCCAAGTAGCTGGGACTACAGGCATGCACCACCATGCCCAGCTAATTTTTTCTATTTTTGGTAGAGACGGGGTCTCGCTCACTCTTGCTCAGGCTGGTCTCGAACTCCTGAGCTCAAAGGATCCACCCGCCTCGGCCTCCCAGAGTGCTAGCATTACAGGCATGAGCCACTGCTCCAGGCCTCAAGGGTTTCTTGAAGTTTTAAATTACTCTTTTTCCTGAAACTTTCATATTATTCTGATTTTTCCCAATTCTAATGGCTTAACTTTGTGCCGTAAAGCATTTTGCAGGTTCCCAAGCACTTACATGTACATTTGCTTGTTCAATTCCAACATGCTCAAATTAGTGACTTGCCCAATGCCATAAAATTACTAAATAGCTGAGCTAGGTCTTGAATCTAGGTCTGTCTGGCTGTAAGCCCAGTTCTTTTTCCACAACAAGCGGCTACATACCTACTGGAATGACTGGATGTTGGTAGTAGCAGAAATAGACTGTTAGGGTAACCCACTGCAATTACATAGGTTATTTTTGGTTTTCCTAGGTTCGCAGTCCTGAGTCCTGAGAAATTCAAGCTAAAAGGAGAGTTGCTATTGTTAGTGGCTCTATTCTCCTCCAGGGTATTTGCCAAGAACTATTCACAAACCAGACTGGGCAGGAACAGGCCATGTGAGAGAGGGGAGGGTAGCCGTGAGGTCAGCAGGCTCTAACTCCTTGGACGCCGAGCCAAGCTGTTCAGTTGCTTCGCCGTCAGCCAGGATGAACAAAGCCAAGTGAAGCAGGAGTCAGGCATTCTATTCAACCAAGTTCAACAGAGGGGAGGCCAAGGAAAGCAGGATTTCAGGGCAGGTTTTTTATTCAGAAAGCTGACACTTGGGAAAAGGCAGCGAAAGGCAATGATTCCATCAACTTTGTACTAGAGCAGTGTTTCTCAAACAAGGAAGCAGAAGAGAGCTCTCCAGAATCCTAAGTGTCCTTAGACCATGTAGCTGTGGGTGCGCCAGTAGAGCTGCCTTTTTTTTAATTCCTGTCTATTAAAAAAAAGTTATCTGTTGATCTACGCCGGGTCAGGCACAAGAGAAATCTCTTTTTAAACACTGAGACATCGAATCAAACCTTCCACAGCCATCATATTCACCCCCAATTACACAGACCTCAAACTTCCAGCTCTACCTCTTGCTCAGACCCTGTGATGCAAAATGCTAGTCAATCCGGACTTTATTTCAAACAGAGTGGTCACACATCGGGAAGGGATCAAGGGAATCACGAGATATTAGAAGATGGTAGACTATAATGACCTTCAATGTCAATCAGAGGACACTTAGAAACTAAAAGGTGGGGAAGAAATGATTGAAATCATGAAGCAGAGAAGTTCACTAACTGTTCTTAAGTTTTCTAAGAGAGATCTGCCTCCAGCCTCGTTTTAAAAATATTAAGCTGCTAAATTGCCAAGATTCTTAATTCACTGTTAATCTACTGGATTCCTTCTGTGTTGTGTGCTCCCTGCTGCTGTCCCACCTAAGCAATCCTAGCAGAGTGTTTGACAGTCCTGGGAAGCCCTCTGAGGGCTTCAGGGAAGGGAGGTACTATAGCAAAACAGCACAGAAGAAATAAGAACTTTACTGCTAATTGAATTTACCTCCCACTTTCACTATACTCTTTACATTTTTTTTTTTGGAGACAGAGTCTCACTCTGTTGTCTTGAATAGAGTGCTGTGACATCAGCCTAGCTCACAGCAACCTCAAACTCTTGGGCTTAAGCGATCCTTCTGCCTGAGCCTCCTGAGTAGCTGGGACTACAGGTGTGCCACCACCACGCCTGGCTAATTTTTCTATTTTTAGTAGAGACGGGGTCTCTCTCTTGCTCAGGCTGGTCTTGAACTCCTGACCTTAAGCAATCCTCCTGCTTTGGCCTCCCGGAGTGCTAGGATTACAGGTGTGATTCACCAGGCCTGGCCATATACTCTTTCCTTCTGAGGCAGTCTTTTAAAATAGTTTTTCCACCCTTTAGGGAACGAAAAATCCTTGGAGGAGAGGTTTCTCTGTTGGTGTGTAATTCCAAAAGTATGTAGGTATATGGTTCTCAAAAACATAAAGAAAAACAAAGAGAGCAAGAAAGAAGGAACAGAGGGAAGGAAGAAAGAAGAAAGGGAAAAAACAGGAAAGGAAAGAAAAGGAAAGGAAAGGAAAGGAAAGGAGAGGAAAGGAAAGGAAAGGAAAAAAGGAAGGAAAAAAGGAAGGAAAGAAGGAAGGAAGGAAGGAAGGAAGGAAGGAAGGAAGGAAGGAAGGAAGGAAGGAAGGAAGGAAGGAAGGAAAGAACAGAGGGAGAGAGGGAAAGAAAGAAAAAGAAAATACGAGAGACACCTCATACCTCTACCATCACATGTTTGTATCATACGTTGCTGACATTTGGTCCAGAAGCAACTATGGGAAGAATGATGCAACCTCAGATGTTAGGACATCAGGACCGTGGCCAAAGAATTTTCATAGCATACATGGAGCCTGGCCAGACTTCAGCTTTGGCTAGACACTTAGTTATTCTATGCTGTGCTATCCCTCGCCAGTTCTAAAATCTGCAGGACTCAGACTTTCACAGCTTGATTGCTGTGTTTATCACACTCTTCTTTTCTAGTTCAAGTTTTGGGGGACGGGAGTAAAGTAATTGGAGAAATGCACCACTTGGGACATTTCTGGTCACGATATTGAAATAATTTGCAGAACTCCCTTAAGTTCTTCAGCCATCACAGAGCAAATATCCTACTTGATTTAATTATAATTATTGGGTGGATTTTACAGGGAGCTTATTTTGTAAATGTATAAATTCTTTTTGGGGTGATAGGTGCATTTTTATACCTCTTACCATTTTCGTTAACAACTTACATTCTTTCCTTTTCTTTTGAACCCCATTGTACAGATTTGAATAAACTGTAATCCTTGGCTCATGCCAACTGTCATCAGTGGTCCATCCATAGTACTTTTTATTTGTTTGTAGTTAATCTTTTTTTTTTTTTTTTTTTAGACAGAGTCTCACTCTGTTGCCCAGGCTAGAGTGAGTGCCATGGCGTCAGCTTAGCTCACAGCAACCTCAAACTCCTGGGCTCAAGCAATCCTTCTGCCTCAGCCTCCCAAGTAGCTGGGACTACAGGCATGCGCCACCATGCCCAGCTCATTTTTTTTTCCATATATATCTTTAGTTGGCCAATGAATTTCTTTCTATTTATAGTAGAGACGGGGTCTCACTCTTGCTCAGGCTGGTTTCAAACTCCTGACCTTGAGCGATCGGCCGGCCTCAGCCTCCCAGAGTGCTAGGATTACAGGCGTGAGCCACCGCGCCTGGCTTGTTTGTAGTTAATTTGATTTATGATATAATGAGTACCCATGAGCCCACTACTACTCCAAAACAAATCTAATAGGAACATTCTTGTACATGTGTTCATGGAGTTCATGTGCGTGCATTTCTGCTGAGCACGTATCTAGGACTAGAATTGCTGTATTCTAGTATTCATGTATTATGCATACGTTCAGCTTTAGTAGATACTGCCAGACAATTTTCAAAAATGCTCACACCATTTACACTACCACCAGCAATGAATAATAATTCTACTTGCTTTAAATTGTTGTCAGGACTTTGTATTTTCTTCTTTTCAACTTTAACCATTCTGGGGAGTATGTAGATTGCTTATTATACATATTGAGTATGTAGATTGCTTTGCTCTTTAACCCCTTAAAATCCTTTATACTATTAAAGGATGTGCTCCTGAAGATAATCACTATTAACCTTTTGATTGCCAAGTCTGATGACTTTTCTTCAATACAAATCCTTTGCCTCTCAGTAACACTTAGCACTACTTTCTTCTTGAAGGAAGTGATTCCTTTGACTTCCATCATACCATGTTATCTGAGAAGGTGTGCCTTTATCTGCAATTCCAAAATCCAATATATCCTGAAAACTGAAATTTTTATTACTAATTTGGTGGCAACACCTACCCTGAACCGTCATGGGACTATTTGAGACTATTTATAGTCCTTCTTTATCCCACTTAGTATGAATATTCACACGATTCATTGGAGATTTATTAATGTGTTTCATTAAGAGATACTGCCCCAGTCCCTGTTCTATATTAATAGAATGTAGACACTGTAGGGGGCAGAGGCTCTTGTCCCCCTAAGGTTTGCTGAAAAATCACTAACATGAGGCAGATTGATTAATACAAGTAAAAAGATACAGATTTATTTAACATGTGTACATGGGAACCCTCAAAAAGGAAGATTCAACTCCTCGATGGGGTTCAGAAGCTTCCATGCCTTTCTGGTAAAATGGGTTATGGGAAGGGGAGAAAAGAGGAATCCTGTTCAGGGGCAATAAAGGATTACTAGAGAGGATGAATGGATGGGGAACGAAGGTTAACTGTTAAATAGTTCCCTTTGGAATTTGAATGAGTCTGAGAGAAGGGACCTTATTTTCTCAACGAGTCTGTTCAGGTGTGGTCACATTCCTGGTCTTACAAGGAGAGAAAGAAAAGAACATTTGTTCTCCTAGGTGGGTCTGGATCTCAGGCAAATAAAGAAACTTCAGTGATTTTGGGAGAGCCAATGGTGGTGGGAGGGGGAAGGTTAGAAGGACCTTGAGCCTTCTTCAGTCAGTCCAGCATGTCAAAAAGCCATATTTTAGAATAAAATATTTCTAATTTACCTTCAGTACCATATTAGTCTTTTAACATTAGTAAATTCTGAATTCTGAAATACGTTGGCTCTTAGAGTTCTGGGAAAAATCTTGTGCACTGTAGTTGAAAAAGCATAGCCTTTGGAGGCAGTTGAACCTGGGCGTGGATCCCACTTCACTGAATGTCTTAAAATTCCAGTCATTGTTGTTCCTTTTATTTCTAAAACAAGGATCAAAATAGCTAGCTGATCAGGCTGTGAACATCTTGTATGACTCATACATCTACGACTCAATAAACTGTATTGAAAACTGAGCTTACCATCCTCCCTTCTCCTGACCATCTGCTTCTTTGTTCCCTATCTCAGGGCACGGCACTAACTTCCCACCATTGGCTCAGCTCAGAACTCTAAACCTCATCCTCAGGTCATTCTTTATTTCCCAGTCCGTTGGCAAGTCCTGTCAATTCTGGGTTCTGAAGATTTCTCAATCCTATATGCGTCTCTCTGTTCCCACTACTGTCTTACCTATTTTACTATAATATAACAGGTAATGACCTGAAAAAGGGTAAAAATGTTTTCTGTCTCTCCAAAACCTTTCCCACTCTTTTTGGGAATTAAAACCTGCATCCCTGCCTCAGGCCAGTGGTCAGGAGGGGCAGAGGAGTATCCTTTGTTCTTTGTACCTTTGTCCTTTGTACCACAGGAGAAGGCTGAAGGAAATTGTCTGGTTGGAGGTCAGGAGATTGTCTTAGCCCAAGATGTGATGAATCAGAACCATCAGCTTATAGTTGAAGAGCAATAGTCTGAAGCTAAAAACTTCCCCTGTAAAACCTCTGTATGTTTCCAAAAGTTCAGCACTCTTCCCCAAGGCCACATCAGAAGAATGAGGACCAGTGGTCTGAGATGTAAAGGGAGATTTATTAATTTGCCGGCAAATGACGAGGTTGGCAGACTCCTGTCTTAAAGTACCATTGTCCTGTCTACAAGCAGAAACACAGAGCTTTTAAAGGGAGGGTTTTTAGCTTCAGGCTATTTCTGCTTAACTATAGATGATGGTTCTAATCCATCCCATCTCCACAAAGACAATCTCGTGACCTCCACCTGGAAAATTCCCTTGAGCCTTCTCCTGTGGTACAAAGACCAAAGGACACTCACCTGCCCCTCTGATTACTGGCCCCAGGCAGTAATTTCAATTCCCAAAAAGAGTCAGGAAGGTTTTAAAGAGACAGCTTGTAATATATTTTGCCCTTTTTCAGACCATTCCCTGTTATACTTCCTCCCAGCACCACCATTGGCTCTCCCCAAATCACTGAAGTTTCTTTATATGACTGAGATCCAGACCTATCTAGAGGAACAACTGTTCTGTTCTTCCCCTCCCTGTAAGACCAGGAATGTGACCACACCTGGACAGACTCTTTAAGGAGATAATGTCCCTTGTCTTTGACTCATTCAAATTCCAAAGGAAACTATTTAATAGTTAACCTTTGTTCCCCATACATTCATCCTCCCTATTAATCCTTTATTGCCCCTGAACAGAATTCCTTTTTCCCTTCCCATAACCCATTTTACCAGAAAGGCATAGAAGCTTCTCAACACCCTTGAGGAGTTGAATCTTCATATTTGAGGGTTCTTGTGTATACACACTAAAATAAAATTGGATAGCTTTTATCTTAATCAGCTTAGATTTTTTCAGTGAATATTCCAAGGGCAAAGGGGAAGTTTTCCCTTCACCCCAACACTTTCAAGCCTTCCAAGGTTCTCTGCTTACCTCTCTAGACTCATCTGGAGACTATATTTAGTTTCCTAATGAGCCGTTACTCTCTTGTCCCCGGGACAAGAAGGTCCTTCTTTTTTTTTTTTTTTTTTTGAGACAGAGTCTCACTCTGTTGCCCAGGCTAGAGTGAGTGCCGTGGCGTCAGCCTAGCTCACAGCAACCTCAAACTCCTGGGCTCAAGTGATCCTTCTGCCTCAGCCTCCCGAGTAGCTGGGACT
>CAUYRT010024068.1:0-17392 GCA_963574885.1 Lepilemur ruficaudatus | reverse complement strand
TAAGTTTCTTGCTAAAACTGGACTCTGCAAGGACTGACATAGAAGCCCAAGGCTGCAGCCTAGTTGAGAAGAGGACTCAAAAAACTTAACTAAAGTTTGTTCAAGAGACAATATTTGTTGACATAAAGTGGCCCAAGAGATACTGCAAAACGAGTACCTTTATGTCAAGTTGCAACTTTAAAGCACCAGGTCCCCCATAGACCCTTTGTCACACAGGGACAGAGTGGAACCATTTGGGGGACCTCCTTGAGCCCAAGAACACAAGACATAAACACTTCACGATGGAAACTTTTCCAAGCATAGACTTGGGGAACCCCTTGTGGATGTGTCATCAGCAAAGCTTGATTGTGTTCATTTGGGCTCAGGTTATTCCCAAAAGTAGGATGACATGCCAGGTGACTGAAAATCCAACATCATACTGGGTGCTGATATGACAATTACATAAGCATGTCCACAGGGCCATACCCAAGAGACAGTCAAATAGACAAACAACTATCTTTATGCTCCACCACCTCTTCATCTGGCATGCTCCGTCTTTCTTCCAAAAACCGCCCAATCTTCTAGTACCTTATATTGCCTTTGATGGCTAACAGGGTCCGGCCCCAAATGTATTTTACTACATGGTTGGGCTGCATCCCTTCTGGCTTCAGGACATGTGCTACCCACGTTCTCCTTTAAATAAGCAAAAACAACTTACTTGTCCTTTAACCTAATGAATTGGATCTCTACCTTGCCCCAGGTAACAACTGGAGTAATGGATTAATCCCCTCAGTGTTAACTAGCTCACCTGCTAGATGTCTCAGTAACATAATGAACTAATTTCAGCAGGAGAAATCTGGGATAAACTTGCCTCCTAAAGGTATTCAGAAAAGATGAGTAAATGAAAAGAAAAAAAAATCTAAATATCTTTAACATCATCAGTCATCCAAGCAATGAAAATGGAAACAAAATGCCATTTTTCATTTATCGTATCCAAGAGGATAATCCTCCATGCTAGTAACAACGTAGTGTGGCACATCAGAAATTGTTGGATGTGGAATTATGTACGAGGAGACTTAAATGTTCACATACACTTTTGTCTACCATTTCTTATGGGACTCAATCCTAAGATTCTAGAAATAAAGTTTGATACATTATTTATGATCAAAACCACATCTATGTACTACAAAACATGTACATCTAGGCAATGGAATTTTATGCGGCCATCAAAAATTATGTTTATTGAAATATTAAACAAAATTAAGTAATATATAAAACTATATATATGGTATTTCCTCAACTGATCTATTTAAAAAATAAAATAGTAGAGGTGTACAAGAATGTTAATAATGGTCTTCCTAGATTAATAGGTTGGAAGGTAGTTTTATTCTCTTTTTTAACTTTTTGTTCTCCCTTTTTTAAAACAATGAGTATGATTTTTATTTTTACAGTATGAATATCAATTATTCTTACATAGGACTTAAAGTCCCCAAATAAGCAGAAATTAAAATTTCTTTAGAAATCATAATAAAAACCAAGAAAGTATTTAAGGAATTCTATTATTTTTAGTGGTATTTTGTTGAGACAGAGTCTCACTTTGTTGCCTGGGCCAGAGTGTCATGGCATCAACCTAGCTCACAGCAATCTCAAACTCTTGGGCTCAAGCAATCCTTCTGACTCAGCCTCCTGAGTAGCTGGGACTACAGGCATGTGCCACCATGCCCAGCTAATTTTTTTCTATATATATTTTTAGTTGGCCAATTAATTTCTTTGTATTTTTAGTAGAGATGGGGTCTCGCTCTTGCTCAGGCTGGTTTCAAACTCCTGACCTTAAGCAATCTGCCCATCTCGGCCTCCCAGAGTGCTAAGATTACAGGCATGAGCCACTGCACCCGGCCAAAGAATTCTATTAAAATCCAGGTTGGTCAGATCATTAAGGGTCAAGCAAACAGTTTACGATTCTTAAATCTCAGGACGTGCAACCAGATTTTTCTATCCAACATTGGAAACGAGACCTCAAACAGGAGGGCTTTTTCTAGGGCTTGGTCAGGCTGATGAGGAGACCCTGCTCTGAGCAAGGAATCCTCCCTACTGCTTCCCACCTCTTGCTGGAAGCAATTAGGGAAATTGAGCTCTCCGAACCAGGAAGCCAACCACGTGCTTTGCTGGCAGGAACTACAGCAGGATGGGAAGCATGTCACAAAGGCACGTTGAACCACTTATGAAAGGCGGACGGTAAACCTGGCCTAATGAAGGATGCATACACCCCTCCTGCTGGCCCTGAGCCACTCGGGAGACATTCAACCTTAAATATCCTCAGAAGATCTTTGAACCGAGTCTCACTGACATAAACTTTAATAGCTTATCTGAAATTGATGAATCAAACACTTCCTTGTCATGTTTATATCTATTCCTCTTAAACCAAACTATTTTTGTTGTAGCCAAAGACATAAAATTTACCATCTTAATCATTTTTATTTATTTATTTTTTTAGAGATGGGGCCTCACTATGTTGCCCAGACTGGACTCAAACTCATGGCCTCAAGGAATCCTCCTGCCTTAGTCACCTAAATAGTTGGGACTACAGTGGCGTGCCACTGAGTCTGGCTCATCTCAACCATGTTTAAGTGTTTGATTCAGTGGCATTAAGTACATCCACATTATTATGCAATCATCTCTACTCTCCATCTCTAGAACCTTCCATCATCTCAAACTGAAACTCCACAGGCATTAAGCAATAATGCCCAACTTGCCCTTTACCCAGCCCTGGCAACCGTCATTCTACTGTCTATCTCTATGCATTTGTAGTACCTCCTATAAGTGGAATCACACAAGAATTGCCTTTTTATGTGTAGCTTACTTCGCTTAGCATAATGTTTTCAAGTTGAACCTGATTTTTGGAGTAATGAAACCTGTTAAGTTCATAACCCATCAGGTAAATCAACTGCTATTTATTTCCAGTTTCTTAGTTTTTCTTTTTCAAATGTCTCCTTGGACCAGTGATTCCTTTTGAACAGGCAGAGTTGCATGAAGTAGAATGACCCTCTTAGAAAGTGTGCGTGCCTGCCACAGGACGTGTCAGGCAGAGTTTAGATCACCACTTGGTGGGGATATTGCAGAAGTTTGAATGAGTTGAGCTTCAAGCTTTCATTCTACTCTAAGACTGTGTGACTTTTACAGACAAATGCTTTTATTTGCTCAGGTATTCATACAGGAATTTCTCAGAATTTACTGAGCACCTCCTGCATATCAATGATGGACACTGATGCCATATGATGACCAGTGGTATTAATTTGTGGTGGAGCCCGGAGTCCGGGCACTGTCCTAACAGACTTGCTTTTGCTCTCAATAAGGTGGCTCTGGCTGACATAGGGAGGACTGCCAGTTGCTTCTGTGCCTGAGTGAAGATTTTGGTTTCCAGTAGAGGATTTCTTAACTTCGCCACCCTGTACATCGGTCCGAAAAACACGACAGACTCAAATGGCAGATCTGGATACGGAGAGTGCCTGCTGGAAACTGGTATTACCTAGGCCGTAATCTAGAAATATCACAGACTTGTGCAACTTGAATAGGAGGGTCCAGACTATACCTCTACCACTTACATTGTGATCCTGGGCAAATGACTTAAATGTTCTGAGCCTCAGTTTCTCATCAGTAAAATGGGCTTAAGAAATCCCCATGCCACAAGACACTTGTAGGAACTAAATGTACATGGAAAGAGACTTGCACAGGGCTTGGCACATAGAAGGCACTAGGGTTGTCCTCAAGGGTATCGATATTCATGACATCAAAGACAACCATGCAATAGGCCAGCCCTGGACCTCCAGCACCAGAAAAATGTTAGGGCATCTCCTGGATTTTTCTAGAACTGGAGGCTGGAATAGGGAGAGTCTGCTGCAGAAAGATCACTGTGTTAGTTTGAAGAAGAGAACTGCCACTTTAGTCATCAACATAATGAATCCTGAAAGTCGTAGGAAGAGGTTAAATCCAAGGAAAACACAGTTTCATACGAGTCAGGAATAGGGGCTGAGTATTTCTCTGATCTGAGTTCATCACAGAGCACAGATCAGGATATACGAGTGCCAGGATCCCTGACTTCAGGTGCCACCTGCACAAGGACAGGTAGCTGAGGGCATGTCCATCCATGGAGGGACTCATGTATCCCCAGAAAGCACGGTGGGACTCAGCAAGCCACAGAGGGTAATTGTCTGGGCAGAATCCATTCGGAGTGATGAGTTTCATGGAAGCCAGTGGAAGGGAAGCAGTTTGTATGCTATAGTGACAGTAAGGGGGGCTCTGGGTGGCCCTTGGTGACGTGTCTGCATATGGGATGCTTCCTGTGGGTAGATCACAGCTGGAAGGCAGAGCTGCAGATACTGACAAGCTTTCCGAGGCTGGTGGGACTTTTGTTAGATATTCAAGAATGGAAATTACTCCTCTAATTAGGGATGATGACCTCATGCCTATGTCTGCAACCACTGTTTCCAAAAGTGTGTGCGTGGAAGGCAATTCTGTTTCCTAATTTTAGTTGTTTCAGGTGGAGCTGGGTTTTAAATGATACACGCACAACAGTTAATTCATTGTTTCTTTTTCTTTTTTTGAATAATTGGAGTTCCTCAATAGCTCCATCTTTTACTTATTTACTTATTCTGTTGCTTTCACTAACAATTTTGTAGTGTTTCATATTTCTGAGCCATTTCTGTATATGAGAACGTTTGCTTACCATAATACTACAATAAGGAGGTTTCATAAATTCATTATTCTCAATTATTTAATGCCACGATATATGAATGCAGGCCTTCTGAGAAGCAGACCCTAAATGAGATTAATGTGCAAGAATTTGACAGTGAAAATGTCTTGATAGAAGACTAGGAGGGAGGTGGAAAAGGCTGGGAGAGCCTTCAGCCTGAGTTGGGAGTCTGAGCTAGGCGAAGGAGAGAGGGAGGGAAGGCAGTTAGGCGGAAGTGTCCTGCACTGCTGAGCTGTCTAAGCAAGGCTTGGGAAGGACATTGGGGAATCCTGGAGCCAAACCTGGCCTTCAGAGGAACCCCCTCCCTGGGAGCAGCCGTGGGAAGTGTGGCTCAGTGTAAAGGCTTTCAGAGCAGGGCAGCGCGTATCTTTGGTTGATTGTATTTCCCATAGTTGAAGGCCTCGTGGTCACCAGAGCGGCAGGGTTTCTCAAACTTGGCACTACTGACGTTTGGACTGAATAATCCTTTCTTGTGGGAGGCTGTCCTATGCACATAGCACATTTAGCAGCACCCTGGCCTCCGCACACCACATACCGCTAGCACTCCCAAAGTCCCGATGACCGAACATGCCATCAGATAATGCCAAATGTCCCTACGAGGGCAAAATCACTCCTAGTTGAGAACCACTAGATCAGGGATTTTTTTTTTAAAGACATTTGGGAAGGTTTCTCAGGAAAATTATAAAATCAGAAGGATGGGAAATATATAGTTTTGAATTATATATCCTGATTATGAATAAAAATAACTCAGCTAGGGAATCCAAAGTGAACGAGACTACCGCACCGCAATGACAGGCTACAGACTGGATGGTAATTTCTCTTCCAAATAAAGTTTCCTGTTCTGAGCTGAACTTAACAGTAAGAAGTCTTACTCAAAATTTAAGGACACCGAAATAAAGTTTAAAAAATTAAACAGATACTCTTTTTAGCTTAATGCGTCACGCTGTAATGCACGCCCGAGTGATGCTTACTTATTTGGGAGATAGATAAAAACACTGCCCCTGCAATGGCGTACATACATTACAATGACAGTAATGTCAGGGGGCAATGACTTCAGATTTAATGCAATAGTAACACATGCATCATGGATAGAAATTCAGTTCAGGAAGGAGGCAGATGAGCTTCCTGGAATCGGGCATCTCAGACTGGATTTTCACCAACCATCAAAGAGCCTTTGACGTTCCACCTGGCAGCAGAGCTAAGCCCCACAGTCACCAGAAGTGACATCGGGTGTGGCCGTCCCACCTGCCAGCAACCCAGATCCCAGCACCGAAACATCTCTCCTAGGCCATCCTGATGGTCTCCTACCTTCTCCCTTGACCCGTTTTCCAAAGAGCAGCCTGAGTAGCTCCCTTAAAACAAGTCTGATGCCACTTCCCCTCTATTCAAAAGCCTCCAAGGCTTCCCATTTCACTCATAGTAAAAGCTTAATTCCTTCCACCTAAATGTCCATCAATAGACGAATGGATAAGGAAACTGGAATACGTACACAGTGCAATGTTATTCAGCCGTAAAAAAGAAGGGAATCTTGTCATTTGAGGCAACGTGGATGAGTCTGGAGGATATCACGTTAAGTGAAATAAGTCAGGCACAGAAAGGAAAGTCAGGCATCCTCTCACTCATATGTGGGGGCTAAAAAACCTGAGCTCATAGAAGCAGAGAGTATAACTGTGGTTATCAGAGGCTGGGAAGGGTGTAGGGGAGGAGATGAGATTAGTTAATGGGTACAGAATTATAGCTAGATGGGAAAAATAAGTCCTAGTGCTCTATAGCACTGTAGGGTGAATATGTTTAGTAATAATCTAGTATATATTTTCAGAAACCTAGAAGAGAGGATTTTGAATGTTCACAATGCAAAGAAATGAT
This sequence comes from Lepilemur ruficaudatus, assembly GCA_963574885.1. NCBI lineage: Eukaryota > Metazoa > Chordata > Mammalia > Primates > Lepilemuridae > Lepilemur > Lepilemur ruficaudatus. Next base: position 10,797 of record CAUYRT010024068.1, on the reverse strand, counting down.
AAATGTTCAAGGTAATGGCTATGCTAATTACCCTGATTTGATCGTTACATATTGTACACGTATCAAAATATCACTCTGTACATCAATATGTAAAATTGTCGCATGCCAACTAAAAGTAAAAGAGAAAAAAAGCAGAATTTGTACTGTGGTCAAGAAGGCCTTAATCTTTGCTACTCAAAGCATAGTTTGGGGACCTGCAGGGACAGAGGCATCAGCAAGGAACATGGTAGAAACGCAGACCCGTGGATCTGCCCCAGTCCTTCTAAATCAGGGTCTGTGTTGTCATGGGATCCCTGGGGATTAGTGCACGCAGTGGAGTTTGAGAAGCGCAGTGGTCCACGATCTGATCTGCAGTGACTTCTCCAACCTCATCTGTCTCCTTCTCCTCTTCCCTTGCTCACTCGTCTGTAGCTAGCTGGGGCTCTTGAGGACACTCTCCCTACAGAGCACAATCCAGTCCTGGGGCTTTTGCTCTTCCCTCACCCTCTCCCTTCCATCAGCTCCCTGCCTTCATGTCCTCTTACTTGGGAGCCATCCCTGACCACTGTAACTAAAGCACTTCTGCGCTCCCAACCTTGTCCTGCCCAGGCCACCCCACAGCCAGGCATCCTACTTTATTTTAATCCAGGACATTCCTCTGCACCACCACGTTGTCTACTGGCGTCCATTCTTCTGTCTGTCTCCAGGTCCATGGGAGCAAGCACTTTGTGTGTTATTTTGCTCACTGCTGAATGCCCAGATCCTGGAACAGTGCCTGACACAAAGTAGATTGGGAGTAAATCATTGTCCACAGAATGAACAACTGGATTGCGTGGTCCCATGAGACAAATCCCCTGGAGAGGAAGGAGGCTCCACAAGAACGTGGAGGCTGGAGCTCTCCTGATCACTCAATACCACCCTGGCCACCTCCGCCCGACATCGTGTGATGCTGTCTTCCAGGCTGCCTGGAAATGAGCTGGGGCCAGACACAAGCATCTGGCTGCAGGGCAGGTTCTCTCCTCAGTCGGAGGATAAGCCCAGATAAGGTAGAGGATCTGGGAACAAAGCTTGGAGATGCTGCTCCTCTTCTGACACATGAGAGGACAAAGCTTTTGCATTTGCATTTGCAAATGCAAGCAATTGCGTTTCAGTTTATGCATTTTTTTTTCAGGAGAAAACAGCCAGAGTTTTCAAAATGCATGGGATTTTTTTTTTTTTTTTTTTTACAGAGAAAGATTAATCTTTACTTCTTCTAAAAAGCAACCTGTTTATACATTTGCTGGAGGGTTTGTCTGGGGAAAAAAAATAAAATAGGGAAACTTGATATGACACATCTGGAGCAGATGGGCATGTTTTGTTTGGCTTCCTGTGGATGTTTAAATTGGGGTTAAGACGGGGAAGATGGTAAAACCGTCTGCAAGCTCAGGTGGCTGGAAAAAGACTCGTGCAGAATATGAGAAAACGAACAGAGTGAGAGGCAGCAGCTACATCATTAGACATCTTGCACTTTCTCTCCCTGTCAAAGGCTGTGCTGTAAATGTTAATGGGGAGAAGGGCAATGAGGTTCAAGCACCAGATAGGCGAGTATAGGATTGAAGAACAATTCACGTGGAAAAGCATTTTGCTCACGTCCATTTATCACACAGGCTAACCAATGTGCCCTGGAGAACCATCAGAGAGAAGAAAATCTTCTCTCCACCTATCCCATGCTCACCTTAAACTCAATTTAAACGATAGCTTTTCACCCAAAGCATAGGTGTGTTGGGGATTAAGCCAGCCATAAGGTGGCAAGCGCATGGCTTTGCATGGGGCAGAGAGGCCACAGATGCGGAAGTGTGTGAGCTATGCTAAATGTAACTGCACAAAATTAAGAGCAGAGTGTAGCAAGGTGCTCTTGGGCCTTACATATACTTTTTAGTTCCTGAAGCACCAAAGGTGATTATAGTGACCCACAGTCATCGTCTTTATTCCAATTTGTGGCTTCGGATTTTTTTTACCCCCTACCTCCCTCCCAGCCATATGTACAAATTGTAGGCGTTTGGTGCTCAATTCTAAGGGATGTTTGTGAAAAAGAACACAAAGACATTAACCCATCAGTTTTGGAGGAGCTATACTTAGTTTTCATGCATGAAACTGTCACTGATGATTATGCTTTGCTCTATAGACAGGAGATGACTTTGAGTATAAACCATGGATTAATTTTCATGCGTTAGAAAGATGCCAATGCAAACAAGTTTAAAGTTATTAGCCAACAAATTCACCATATTCATGATTCTGTGAATAATCGTAAAACACTAAAAACATCAATCTCTAAAGGTCCTTTCAAGTTCCCAAATCATCACAAACTACTTAAAAGGCAATATTCTCATGGCTGCCAATTTTTTAGGAATGAAATGTAATGATTCAGAATTTCAAATCAATTTATATCACATTTCAAGATGCTACTTTTAAAAAATGTATCCAGTGACTCAAAGGTACCCCCTAATCCTTAAATCTCTCAATCGGTGCTTTAATTTAGACATGGACCACCAAACAACAGCAACTATTCTGTCATTAGACAGCAACAGTTCTGTGAGTTAAGTTTCCCTCCCCCCCAAATAACCTGCCTTCCACTTTTATAAATATATTAAATGACTTTTCTGATAACAAGAAGTAAGAGTAAACAAATCACAGTGGTTTACAGATAAAGTAGGCAGTACCTTTATGTCTCTCTTTGGAAGATATCCTGACAGTTTTATTCTCTTTTTACTGGTTTTTGTGCCAGAAAAAAATAACTGCAAGTATTCCAAAAATGGGGAGGAGGGTGGGAATGTAATAGCATTTCTAAATTACTTCCAAAAATTTTAAGTGATGAGCTTTTGGACCAGAAAAGACTCAGAAAGAAAAACAAACTGAAATCTGCCCCACATCCACGAAGTACATATGCAACTCATAGCAGAGGATGTGTGTGTGAATTTATGAGGGTGGAATTTGGCCACCACCGGGCTGATAACATGCTTAATCAAAGGGTTCATCATCCTGCCTCTATGGTTCTTGTCTTCTGCCTTTGGCAAACGTATGGAGAAAAGAACACGGATTCAGCCAACTAATTCTGAACTCTATCAACAGTTTCATTATTTTGTCAATCAGAACGCAAACCCCCAGTCCTCCGCACTTGAAGAAATATGCTTCTTTTCAGTCAAAAGTTTGCTTCAACCTTTCTCTTCCCCCAAATACTTTGACAAAAGACGCAATAGTTGTTTCTAGTTTGGATGATGGAAACTGATTTATGTTACTGGGAACCACTAATATTTTGGTATGGATCTCAGAGATAAGAGTTACCCCTTGAAACATGGTCCAAAAGGTATACTGACATTTTGATCAATTACGGATAGCCCCTGGGACACAAGGCAGGTGAGTTATAGGCCAATTCATGTGAAGAACTCTTGTGACTCCTTAGTAACCTGATGCCACCAGCAGCCTATAACCCCTCTCAATGTCCTCTCAGCTGTCTCCTGGCACTTGCTTCAAATGCAAACACACCTGTATGTACACCACTTCCTCAGTGTCCTGCTTTCTGAGACTGGTGATGTATAATAACTGATCCTAACAAAAATATCACCAGCCAGTGTTATGTACTGAATGTTTATGTTTGCCCAAATTCACGTGTTGAAGCCCTACCTCCCAATGTGATGATATTTGGAGGTGGGCCTTTGAGAGGTAATGAGGTTTAGATTGAGGTCTTTAGTATAAGAAGAGGAAGAGACTGGAACTCGCTCTCTGTCCGTCATGTGAGAAAACAGGGAAACATTTGCAAGCCAGGAATAGAGACCTCCCTAGAACCGAAACCATGCCGGCTGGTACCCTGATCTTGGACTTCCAGCCTACAGAACTATAAGAAATATAGGTCTTTGGTTAACCCACACAGTCTATGGTATTTTGTTATGCAGGCTGAGCTAAGATAGTCCCTATTGCAGGAAAAATTGAAGTTTAACATTACAAGCATGAAAAACACAATGCTCTAGCTGGGCACGGTGGCTCATGCCTGTAATGCTAGCACTCTGGGAGGTTGAGGCGGGTAGATCGTTTGAGCTCAGGAGTTCAACACCAGCCTGAGCAAAAGCGAGACCCTGTCTCTACTAAAAATAGAAAGAAACTAACTGGACAACTAAAAATATATGGAAAAAAAATTAGTCAGGCATGGTGGCGCATGCCTGTAGTCCCAGCTATTTGGGAGGCTGAGGCAGGAGGATCGCTTGAGCCCAGGAGTTTGAGGTTGCTGTGAGCGAGGCTGACGCCACGGCACTCTAGCCTGGGCAACAGAGTGAGACTCTGTCTCAAAAAAAAGAAAGGAAAAAACACACTGCTCTAATATGAGAGTATGAATAAATAAATCAATGGTTGAAGTTTACTCAGCAAGGCTGGCTGATGAGGAAAAACAGCCCTTTCGATCAGCCCTTAAAATAATGCCTCTGCCTGGACTGCGTCTGAGCCCAGTTAGTTTTCTAGAAGGAGGCCATGCAGGGTGCATGTGTGCAAACCAATTCCCTGAGAGTGGCTCTGACTTTTTGGGAACACACCCAAAAGCCAGTCCACTCAAAGAGCCAGACTGCAGGAGATCAGTCTACAAGCACAGCTGAGCTGCAAGCCTTTGGTGCGGGGATTCACCAAGCTATACCACTGATCTCTGCCAGTATGAAATTCCAACAAAATAAGGACCTTTTGTCCATATTTAAACAAGGAAATGCAAGGTTCACCATGAACGTCATAACTTGCTTGAGAGAAATTTTTATATGGGAGCAAAAGGAATGTTTTCTCATAAAATAGAGAATTTACCCCACTCTTTCAGGGGATTTGCATGGGGACAAATGCCCAGTCTCTTCTTATCTTCTATATCTGGCCCTCTTCTCTGAATCGGGCTATCAATGGATCAGCCCCAAATTTTCATACTTTCATTTCTTAAACCATTCTTGAATAATTGACGCTACTGTTCATCAAGTTTGGAAATGCTTGAAGAAGGAAGCCCTCAGGAGACAAGGTTTGGTATAAAACTTAAATCTCTTCTTTCTCTTTAGCTCCACTTTTCCAACCACTTACTTTTGGGAAGAATATTTCAGCCTACCGCAAGTATATCCACGCTATTTTTGGAAACTTCCCTGATTTAGGAAGACCTAGGGCTGAGGCAAGGCTATAAAGGAAAAGAAAAAACATGGGATTTTGACAAGAGGGAGAAAGGAAAAAGGTGTAGGAAAAAAGGGTAGATAGAGACCCCCAAAAACATTTCACTTATTTTGTGTCATTCTAGAACTGATCTTAGCCCCAAATGCAAAGACCTACTTTAACTGGGTGTGGCAACAGGGAAGTAGAAGGAAAATAAAATCCAAGGTGGGGATAAGAGGTAGAATATTTTTGATAAAAATCTAGATTGTATTGATAAATATTTGGCAACTGCATCACAATTTTTTTAAAAAAGGAGACAGAAAAACAAACGTATTTGTAGCATTTGTTGCTCACTTTCCAGCTTTTGCCAATTTCTGTGGTATAAATGTTCTCAGCGACGTCCATTTCAAGCTACTGACGTGGTGTCAGTGAATGTGAGTTAGGAAGGCATGCATGGAACTGGCTTCCATCAACTGGGCAAATCAACCCTACCAAAGTCAACTCAGACCTTCATTGTTGAAATTGGCAATCCCACAGAAACAGTAGAGGGTAGAGATGACATGTTGAAACACTACCCTGTAATATTTATTAAAATAGGCTTCAAACAATGGCCACTTTTTGAAGACAAAATTTACGTCATCCTCTAACTTGGTTATGTTCCAATTTTGAATAGGTTTGCTATTTTTTATTTCATTTTTTAAGTAAATGAAAAAATTCTTGCAACATAAGGATGAGAAGTTGCAAATTAAATAAATACACTGAAGAGCCCACAGGAATGCTGCTTGTATCCCACGTAATTCACAATTTTGCATCATCTCTGCTCAAAGTTTGGGGTGGCCCTTCCTGATGACTTAGACAATTATTATTATTTTTTATTTCTGAGCTTTCACAACTTCATACCGCATGCTGCTAACAGATGAACTTAACAAAATGTCTCATTACCTTAAATTACTGGACACGCAAAGCAGGTCACTTAGCATTTCTACTTACTTCTAACCTTGTTTCTATTTTATTCTGATGCCTCCATAGCATATTAAAATGTTCAGAATCACAGCAGCATTTAACATAATGATGGATTTTGTCTTTGAGTATTCAAAAGTTATTTTGAGATTGTTATATATACATATTTATGCATGAAAAGCAGATGTTATATTTCTTTATAAGCTCCAAATTCTAATCATTTATGAGAGAGAGAGGGCAAGTGCTCTGGATGTAAATCACAGTGTAATCACTTTTGGTTCTCATGCTACTGAGGCAATGGTTGTTAATGCTCTTGGTGCAAAAGATGCATTTTGTTGTTAAAAACTTCATTATAAGAGAGAAAAATAAGAAGCTCTCAACAAATACTTGTTTTCTGCCAATCTGCTTGTATCAATGAATCGATTAATTATGTCACACCTTGAGAGAGAATTCCCTTCTTCTGCTTTCCAATGGCATGGAAGATCATGGCATTATGATCCCACAAAGTAAACTCCTTCACTTTTCCCGTGACAGTTTCACTGCTAAAGCTTCCAAACTGGCTCTAACCCAGAGAGTTCCTCTCCCTTCTCAGGTGACCTGGTCAGAGAATTCCAGAAATGAAACTCTCTGGGCCCTGGCTCTACGAGGCACAGGGAGGCTGCTGGGCCATCATTGTTCCTCGTGGACCTGGAAGTCCTATGCTACGGTGAGACCACAGCAGAGCAAACGCATCATCTCTGAGAAAATAGCCACCAACAGGGTATTAATGATGAAAATCACTAGCAGGATATAATAGGAAGCATTCATATTTCTCAGGAATTCACAGACTTTTAAAAAATATTTATTTTAAAATTTTTAAAAAATGTCTCTAATTTTTTTATTTTTGAGATGGCATCTTGCCCTGTCACACGGCCTAGAGTGCAGTGGTCCGATCGTAGTTCACTGCAACCGCAAAGCGATCCTCCTGCCTCAGCCTCCTGAGTAGCTGGGACTACAGGCATGTGCCACCAAGCCTGGCTAATTTTTCTATTTTTTGTAGGGACAGGGTCTCACTTCTATTCAGGCTGGTCTTCAACTCCTGGCCTCAAGCAATCCTCCTGCCTCAGCCTCCCAAAATGCTAGGATCACAGGGATAAGCCACCACACCCAGCCTCACAGACTTTTTTTCATAAATAGTATATAAAAGGGCTCCTTATGGAGCCCTGATCTATAGAAGCTAGAATTTAGAATTATTCTCTTATCTCCAGCACTGATAGGCCTATTTGAAAACACAACTTGACCCTCCTTCACTTTATTTCCAAATAATCTTTTCAAATTCTTTTGATAATTAAGATATTCATAAGAAGAGACAAAAATAAGGCATATTTTACAAAGCATTTAAAAAGATATCAGCATCTTGGATACTATGCTAGCAATGGGTTTATTTAGTAAATATTCAATAAATAAAAATGGGCTTAAATAATATTTTTATTAAAAAATAAATATGTATAAATATTTAATAAATAAATATGAAAGAAGGAAAGAAAGGAGGAAGGAAGGAAAGAAGTGAGAGAGGGAGAAAAGGAAGCAGAGGTGTATGGATGAGATAATATGTGATTTTTTTTTTAAGTTTCGGAAGTAAATTGGTTACTGTGTACGGTCCCATGAGCTAAGTCAGTCTCTAGGCCTTCCAGAGTATTTCCCTAAGAATGTGATTTGAACCTGTCCTTTAGTTGATATTCTAATACCATCATACCCTGGGGGATGGGGCCGTAACTTTCTCCTCCTTGGCTCCTTTTCAGGGACTTGCGCAGGGCTGGTCAAGTCACAGACCTCACAAAGACTGGTTGCATTGATGATGAGTGCCACGTACCACACAGTGAAACCCAGGCACGGTGTGTAGAGAAACTGCTGAAGGAAACGCCTTGGGAAACCCTGAAACTGCATTGAGGATTGGCCTCTTAGGAACCACCTCACATAAATAAAGTTTTTGTTTCCTAAAAACCTTTTCTAACAATGCCTTGCACCATGATTAAGCTTAAACACACACATATACATATGTATGGACGGACACGTGCACAAACACACACACGCATACACTAAAAGATAGAAGGGCAGAGGCCATCAGCATGTTGAAAGTTTGAATTTATCTTTAATACCCAGATCCTTGGGAAATAAAAGAGTAAAACAAATCCACATAAATCTTCACTATCCATACAGTGCCCATCAATATCATTGGAAAACAAATCCACTTACCAGGACTGATAATAGCAGATTACTTTTTTATTCAGTATATCAGTTTTTTTATTGCTCTATAACCAATTACAAAACATACAGCCACTTTAATCAACATGCATTTATTATCCCATAGTTTGTGTGTGTGGCTTAGGAGTCCTAACACAGTTAAACTTGCTGTTCTGCTTAGAGGCTCACAAAACTGCCATCAAGGTGCTGGCTAGGGCTGCAGTCTCATCTGAGGCTCAAATGGGGAAGGATCTGCTTCCAAGGCCATTCAGATTGTTGGCAAAATTCCCTTCCTTGGTGGCTATCAGCTGTCGGTTGCCCTCAGTTCTTAGAGGTCATCCACAGTTCTTTGCCATGGAGGGTTTCCCAACATAGCAACTTGTTTCCTCAAAGTCAGCAAGGAAGGGAAAGTGTCCAGCAAGACACTCATGACAATGACAATCTAGTGTAACATAACCATGCAATCACACACATTGGGTCAACTCTGCTGTATATAATGTTGGTAGGAAATGAATCAAAGGTCTTGCTCACAATCATACAAGAAAGTGAACACCAGGAGTCAGGGATCAAGGGCATCATGTTAAGACTCTGTCTATCATAGTAAGCCATGACCTTGAACTGTCCTCCAAAATTCCACAGGAAAATGCTTCATAGCTTTCTATGAAACTGGGCATAAAGAGAGCTGTGACAGAACGAAGGGATGAATATCAGCCTCATTGTAGAAGACTAGGGAAAAAAAACTCTGCCTAGAAATGAGATTGTATGAATTATCCATAAATAAAAGACAAAGAGAAGCCAAACCAGAAAGCATCACAACACATGTCCCAGATATAATCCTGTGCAACAGAAATTCAGGCAATTCTTGACCTCTTACACAATAACCACTATGAAATCTGTACTTTACTTTCATTTAAAACAAGAAGTTTGGACTAATTGTCTTCTAGATGGAAAGCGAATCTTACTTTTATTCTTAATTGCATTTGCTATCCAGTGAGAAAAGATCAGTACCTTCTTTGCATTTGGCAAGAGAGAAGGCTCATTTTGAAAGATACAACTACATCTAAGCTGGGGGAAAAGGTTGCTTGTCCCAATTGCTTTATCTTCAGTGGAATTAAATGGCACGCTTCTCCAAAGAGCAGTGAATTTTTGGCTACCTTAGCCTCACTCACACCATATTATCTTTTACCATGGCATTACAAAATGTGGTTTGCAGACCACTGTGTGGGACACATCATTTTACATCACAGCGTATAACGAATGGGAAGAATGTCTTCTTAAGAAACACTATTCTTTTCCTAATTTGGGTCTATAATGTCATGCTTTGATAGCCTTCAGATCTGCAGATACATTATATTTTTAACAATAAGATCCTATTGAACTGAAACACTATCATTTTTCTACCTCTTAGCACTTAATCTTCATGCTTCTTGCTAATTTGTATCTACCCAGGCTGACAGCTCTTCCTGTTCTGACAGCACCCTTCCTCAACAGTCCTCTCTCAAAACCAGGAAACCCATCTTTCTTAAAAAATTCCAACCATATCCAACAACAGTTGGAGGAAATCAAAAGTCAGGAGTCACAACACAATGGGCTTGATCCTTTTGACAAATTTAGCCTAACCTGTTAGAGACTGCATTAACTGTTCTCGGATCTCGTTTAGGAAGGGATTACTGAAACAATATATGCTGCCTCGGGGACAAGGAAGTAACTTGACTTCCAAAAACTAAGCATTCCCTCCTGCCTCGCTAGTGGGATTTATATTTTTGGTTGTTCGCTTCATGTTTCATAAGAAAGGTTTTTATATCAAAACCCAAGGATGCTGTTATACCCCTACGCATCAGTGCACACTGTTGTGAAACTATTTAATATCATTTACACATTATTCAGAGATTCCATCCAAAAGGTCACAGACTTACAAAGACGGGATATTGATGTTTCCTTTGTGGCCAGACATTTTAAATTTTTATTTTTTTTAATTTTTTATTTTTCAGCGCATTATGGGGGTACAAATGTTAAGGTTACGTATATTGCCCTTGCCCCTCCCCTCGAGTCAGAGCTTCAAGCATGACCATCCCCCAGATGGTGCACATCGCACTCATTATGTATGTATATACCCATCCCCTCCTCCCTCTTCCGTCTGCCCGACACCTGATAAATGTTATTCTTATATGTCTGCTTAGGTGTTGATCAGTGAAACCAATTTGCTGGTGAGTACATGTGGTGCTTGTTTATCCATTCTTGGGATACTTCACTTAGCAGAATGGGTTTCAGCTCCATCCAGGAAAATACAAGAGGTGCTATATCACCATTGTTTCTTATAGCTGAATAGTACTCCACGGTATACATATACCACATTTTATTAATCCACTCATGTATTGATGGGCACTTGGGTTGTTTCCACAACTTTGAAATTGTGAATTGTGCTGCTATAAACATTCGAGTGCAGGTGTCTTTTTTATAGAGTGTCTTTTGTTCTTTTGGGTAGATGCCCAGTAG
>CAUYRT010024065.1:0-11778 GCA_963574885.1 Lepilemur ruficaudatus | reverse complement strand
ATAAATTCTAAGATTTCTATAGGAATATACTCAACTTTTTGTGCTGAAGCAAAAACATACATTTAAAACAAATTTTCTCTACCTGGAGAAGACTGTATTTCCCTTATTAGTTTCACAGGAAAGTGCATTTGCCATGCTGGTATATAGGTAGCCTTAAAATAGTTGAAATTTGAGGTTGCAATATAAGATAATAGAATAAATTTGATTGACTAGTGGCATTAAACCTAATTTAGATGGTTTTTAGATTGCTCCTGAATGCATTCTTGGGACAGAAAACAATTTTTTTTAAACAAATGAGATGATTTTCTATTATATAAATCCAGCCTTTAACTCTGTAGAAAAGCACTCAAAGTGCAAATTTATAATTTAGGAAGATATAATTAAATACTGAACCTTAAATTAGAGGATTGTATTGATTAATTTATTATTCACTTAAACAATGTTTCTTGGGTCCCTACTATGGATCATGGTATCTATGCTCTGCACTGGGAATCTAATGGTAAACATCTATATTCCAAAAGGGAAATAAATAAATACAAATGGAAATGTATATTTATGCAAAACTTGTGAAAAAATTGTATGGAGAAAATGCTTAATAGTATAAGCTACTAAAACAATGGCAGGGATGGGGATGGTGTTGAAGATGATATAATCCGAAAACTCAGGAAAAGTTTCTCTTGTGACTAAATTTGGATGAAAATCCAATGGAGAATGAATAATTATTAAATGGGCAATGTGCTTGTGTTGACACAGCTTACGGAAATTGAGAAAGTACTTTAGGTAGAGGGAACAGATGTATGCAAGCCAGTAATAGAGTAAGCAGTAACAGAAGTGTGTGTGCACGTGTGTGTGTGTGTTTGTACGCATACATATACTTGTATACACCTTCAAATCAATCCAGCGGGAATCCAGTTAAAACTTTTTCAACTCATTTGTACTTGTTAAAATTTGAACTGGCCACTAAGGAAGACAGGACATTATCTTTCAAAATAACAATACAATAATTTAGGAGAATGTCTGAACATTTTCAGGTGTGACATTCCTAAAAGAAGCAAGAAGGGAAATAGGACACTTGCTTTGAGTGTCCTCTAATTTTTTCACTCTGATATTATGCCTCTACTCCTATGCAGTGAGTCAGTGAATGTGGGCTGCCCCCATGAACGGGGAATGACTTGGAGAAGAGAGCAGTATCTTCCCCTAAATGTAACGGAGAGAAAGTAAAGATGATTTTGACAATTGGCTTTGGCGGTGAGGAGCAAAAACCAAGAGCTCCTATATTATTTATGTTTCTCAGATTATCCTTAGATTCAGGATATACCAGTCTCCGTATTTTAAGCAAACATATGCTCTCACTTGTGTTTACGTGTAATGCGGATCAGATGTTTCAGGTGGTGAAAATCAAACAATTGGAAATGAACAAATTGGAAACTTCCAGGACAAAACAAGGAATAAAAATTAGAATGAGGAAGAGGAACTAGAACGAGGAAGATGAGCTGAAAGTAACAAGGCAGAATAATGCTGGCAAAGGCTGTCATCACTTAAGCCTATGTCTCAGTAACCCCAAAACAAAGTGCTGGGAAAACCCTTCCTCCAGAGCTGGTGTTAGAAAACTGAACTATACAGAAGTCATCTGTTCCTCAACCATGCACATTCCTTAGAGAGGCAGATCTCAGACCATTCATTCTGAGAACTCAATAGTTTTTATATTTCTTAATTAAATTAATGGGCTCTTTAAATCTGGATGGTATTGGACCACCCATTAACTGTTGGCCTGTGATTGGCTGAAATGGAAGAACTTCTGCAAGCTGTAATGTCTCCCACTTGCATGCCGTATGGTTGGTGTGCTTGCTTTGAAGTAGTCTTCATCCTTAAAATGGATTTCTTGCAGTGGTGTATAAAAGAGAAAGGAGAAAAGTCCACACTTCCCACACAAATCTCCCCCACTCTCCCTGACTCTGGGCAATGACAGGGAAGTAGCAATCAAGGCTGACAGCTTGATTCTTACATTTTGAAACAATCTCAATTGAATCTTGCTTGCTTTGACAATCATTTGAAAAACTATGGAATGCACAGTGTTAAGTTTCAGTTTTAGTTGCATTTATATGAAAAGATTTGAAAAAGCACCTCTCCCTCCTATTTTTGAATCAGACTTGACAGAGGAGGGAAACATAGGGAGGTAGAGACCTGGATGCGTTCCTGGGTTGTTATCTCATAGCTTGCCTGAGTCAAGTACTCTGTAGATTTCCCAATCCACATCAGGCAAAGAAGGGTCTTAAGCCTGATTACCTTGAAGATAACCTTCAGCTCTAAAACTTTTCTAGTATCTGAATTTTAAGTAATTGCATAGCTAATTCAAAGAACCATTTTTATGTAGTTCCATAAAAATGAAAAATATATTTTTGGCTTTGATAAATGTAATATATTTCAAGCTCCCATTGAAAAAACATCTAATGAAAGTTTACATACTAAACACTATTTCAACAGAGAGTGGTGTTACTTAACAGTTAATAGAATTACTACCAGCTAATTTAAATCAATTATAAGGAATGCTTCTCTAATTTCTTTTTTTTTCTTCTGGATCTTTAGAATAAACTAAAAAATCTGAATATTTTGCTTTGGGATCTTCATAAATATCAATAATATTAGCAGAAGCCTTGAAACTAATAGCTAAATATTTCTCTCTGTCAGAAGTCTCTAGTAAATCCATAGCTGATTAGCCATGTTAGGGAAAGGTGGCTTACACTAGAAGAAAGTAATGGTCAAAAGTCCTAAATGTTATTCAATTACTCCCCAATAAACTGGCAAGCTTTTGGCATTGTCTTTAGCTATGCCTTAACACGTATATTTATACTTTTATATCAGAGTGACTTTTAGAAGGAAGTTGTCAGCTCTGTAATTAGCCATTCACAATGGAAGGTTTGACACTTAATTACAGCATTGCTAAGACAATAATAATATGAGAAATACTAAAGTTGAATGCAGCATTTCTTGACACACCTCTGGCTACTTTCTTATTGGCTGGGAAACAATTATATATGACTAGTAAATAATCCATACAGAAACGAATGTGTATGTACAACATACATTCATTTACAACAGGTCCTTCTAGTCAGGCCAAGTTCAGTCACTGCTGCTGCTTCAGACTAAAATGTTATGGGCAGCGGCTGGGGAGAACATCATCAGAGACTGCTCTAGACTCAAAGAGCTCTCCACATTCGGCTGCTTGAGCATCTTCTACCATTCCAGATTGGACCAGTCTTCAAAGTAAAGGCAATGGCATTTTATCCCCTGCAAATTGCTGGATTGGTCCTTGGGTTTCTCGGCATGGTGGGAACTTTTGCCACAACCCTTCTACCTCAGTGGAGAGTATCAGCTTTTGTTGGCAGCAACATTATTGTGTTTGAAAGGCTCTGGGAAGGGCTCTGGATGAACTGCATCCGACAAGCCAAGGTCAGGTTGCAGTGCAAGTTCTATAGTTCCTTGTTGGCTCTCCCGCCTGCCCTGGAAGCAGCCCGGGCGCTCATGTGTGTGGCTGTTGCTCTCTCCTTGATTGCTCTCCTTATTGGCATCTGTGGCATGAAGCAGGTCCAGTGCACGGGCTCTAACAAGAGGGTCAAAGCATACCTTCTGGGGACTTCGGGAGTCCTCTTCATCCTGACAGGCATCTTCGTTCTGATTCCAGTGTGCTGGACAGCCAACATCATCATCAGGGATTTCTACAACCCAGCCATCCACGTAGGTCAGAAGAGAGAGCTGGGAGCAGCACTTTTCCTCGGCTGGGCAAGTGTTGCTGTCCTCTTCATCGGAGGAGGTCTGCTGTGTGGGTTCTGCTGCTGCAACAGAAAGAAGCAAAGGCACAGATATCCAGCCCCTGGATACTGTGTGCCACACACAGATAAGCGAAGGAACGTGACGATGCTTAGTAAGACCTCCACCAGCTATGTCTAATACCTGCTTTCAGCTCCAACGATGGATTAAGGTCGATGTGTTTTATAAAGTTCTGCCAGAAACTGTAAGTACATCAAGCAGGAGAACTTGCTTTATGACTAGATCTAAATTGAGATGAAAATTTCAATTTGTCACCTATGGTAGTAATGGAAGTGACTTACTTGAACATTCTGACCTCATGTGTATTAAATGCATGTACTATCATCGGACTCAGTCCCCGTTTCAATTTACATAGTCAAAATCAAGTATGCCTGCAGTCATTAGCAGATGTACAATGTTGGACTACTTACTGTTTTCTTTTTACCATTATATATTATCTGATAAGATCTAAAAATTTAATTGGTAATCCATAGCAATAATGCATAAACATTTTGTAAAACATAGCCTGTTATATTTCCTCCAAATTGTTTCTCATACTATATAGTAACAACTAAATAGTGACTTTATTTTTAGTAATTATACTGGAAAATTGTACACATCAAATAATGATTTTTAGTTGAATTTATCAAACCATGAAAATAGCCATTCAAGGAAAATGTTATTCCTTTAGGAAACTCAAACTAAAAATTAAACCCTTTTAGGGAAAAGAGAGCTCTGATTTCTCTTAGGACACTTAAGAAGATGGATTTTAAGATCTCTATTTTATACAGTTAAACTTACTTAGAAGCACATATCTAAAGAAAAATAACTTATAAATGAAAAATAATATGCTGTTGTATCCTATGATTTTTACCTACAAGCACTTAGAAATACCTATCTTGATAAGGCACATCAATAGAAGGCTGTCAATACTCAATTCCTATCTAGAGGATATACAGTCCCACTTAGAGAATTGAGATTTGGGTGTTGAAGGAATGGTTTCAGTTCCTTGTTTTATTCTTTAGTCATTGCACAGGTCTTAACATGCAAAACAAAATGAAGAATTAAGGTAATGATTCAGGCAATTACTCAGGCTAAAATAAATTACCTCCTTTTGAAATTCTCTAACAAACAAGTATGGTGAAGGTATTTTGTTTTGCTTGAATTATATGCATTATTTTCTCAATTCTCCACTTCCCATATGTACACACCAATATCAGCGTTAAAAGTGTGGTGGGTGGATGGGGTGGGAGTGGGTAGAGAGTGTTTATGAAGCAAAATCACTACTATCGGTTGTTTCTGAATAGCTCTAATATCTTGTGAATCAATCAATGTTTATATATCCAGTTCTAACTCTCCAAATATTGTACTTTTTTTGGAATAAAAATATATTTAATTTATGGCCTATCATTGTAATGAAAAGCTTAAATTTGTTCATCAAATGTTTATTGCATGTTCATCTTTATTATAATAAAATAATAAAATATAATACTAACATATTACATTGATGTTGATATATTTAACTGTATGGTCAATTTGAGAATGAATTTCTGTCCTCAAATGATCACTTACTAACTCTGAAACATTAAATCAGTGGTAACTCAAGGCTAGATGTTATGTCAGATCTTCATTCCATTCCACAAACCACCAGCAAGACTTCAGTAAGTCACACCCTTGGTAATATAAAACCGTATTTAAAATATTAGTAATATTTAAATGATAAGTACCACATAGTGTAAATATCTTCAAATATTAGAATAAAAATAAGAACAACAGTGATTGACATGGATTTTTCCTAAGATTGTTTTCTTTATCAGACTTAATTCAGAAAAGCCTGATATTGGGTGTGTTGGAGAAGAGTCATTTGTCTTATATAGTCACATAAGTAAGCCATCAAGACAAGCAAGATATGTGCTTAAAGGTTGTCATAGAATCATTTGTCTTATGTTTTGGCTCACCAAGAAGTAACCAGCCTTTTAAGGATGGGTTTCTCAGTCCAAATGAGGAGGATTGTTATTCTGTTAGCCAGAGGATCAAAGAGTAAAAAGGTGTTACACCTTGGTGGAATCATAAGATAATATTAGTTATAGAATATGGGCCAAAATTTTAAGAACTAAGAATTCTGTAGTTTGCTCTTTCATTAATCATGGTGTAGTTGGGAAAAACTATTTCTGTCTCCTCCCCTCTGCTGCAATATTTTTCCAATTGCACCAAAAATAAATTATATTAATTTTCAATGAATTTCAAGATGCATTACAAATGTACATCTCCTACTACAAATCCAGGTGTCCAAGAAATGTAACTTCACTTTCTAAAATTTAACTCAAATTCAACTTCTTGGGTGTTTCCCCACATATTATGCAGTTCCTGAGGGCTTATGCAGGGATAAGCAGTGTTCAGTGGTGGTTTTAAGAGATTATTCCACAATCATCAGTCCCTGCAAGTAGCTGAGAAGATGTCTATTGCACCTGCCCACGTAGTCTTTCAGGCTGCTCAGCTCTGTCAATTTTGCTCTGCTTGGCCATTTTTTTTTTTTTTAAACTCTTGTTCTGGGATGCTTGAATCAGTGGATTTAAATCCTGGTTGCATATTGAAATGTTGGGGGGAACTTTGAAAAATACCAATAAAGCTGGTGTTAAGGTGATTTATGCTATGGTTTCCCAGAGTCATGGCCAGGAACCTGACCTGCTGACCTGGTTACCAGCTATCCATAAGCGGTGGTGAAGGAAATGGCTGCTTCCCTTATAACATCTATTTTTAATGTTGCATCCACAGCCCTCTTTCTCCTTTTCCATTGTAAAAAAAAAAAATCTATTCAATTTCATAGAGATTTTCAAAAGCAAAAATGCATAGGCTGAAACTCTTCTAGGGTACTCTTACCTTTGGTTTTGCTATATACTCAGGGTGTGCATTACTGACCACCTGGAATGAGGACCAAGAAAAGGGTGAAAGTATTACATAAGGAGGGAAAAAATAAATTAACGTTACGTACTATTTCCCAGCCACACATGGTTGAAGATGTTTTAAAAGAGTTAACGCTTTTGTAGTTGATAAATTTAATTAAATGTACACTAATAATCATTTTAATTTGCAAAAAAATCTTGATATATATAAATGCATTTTGCTGGGTTTTCTTGCTCTTCACAACTACCATGTACTATAGACAGAACAGATATTATTATCAACACATGCCAAGCATAAGAACTGAAACTTACAAGGTTATATGACTTGGCCAAAGACACATGAGAAATGATTAAGAAACAATATACATATCATATAATAGCTTGAGGTTTTAGCTAATATGGATCCCCTCCTCTCCCAGAGAAGACATGAAACAGTGCAATTCAGAAATGTAAAGACAGTTCTTTACTTTTGAGTCTGAAAAGCATAAATTCTGAGGAGGTTGTGGGCAAAGAAGAACATGGCTCGGTAAGAACCATGTTTTCTTCATACTTAAGATTGTAAAATGATTTCCTTGGGTGAAAGTAAAATAATAAGTAGAGTTTAGAGGATCTAGATATCAATGTCCCTCTGGGAGGGGCCTGGTGGCCACTCTCATCCACTGCTTGAAGACTAGGGCACATGGAAATGACAGACTGTCAGATGGGTTGGAGACTCCAAGCGCAGAAAGGATCTCCGTCCTGACCCAGGTGGAGCTGAGGATGTCGACAGAGTTTTCCCCATGACCTCATGGTGTCGGGGGATAAGAGACATCCTTGTGATGTATTTAGTCTGACAGCCTAAAAGATGATGTTGCCAAGTTTTCCACAACTTGAACACCATGGGAGCAGGAGAATGTTATCTACCCATCCCAGAGTATCACAGAACATTGCCAGACTCCAAACAGTCTAATCACTGGGGCTAAGTGAGAACACAGCAGCACTGCACATGGACACAGAGGTGGCCTGTCTGTGGCCTTGCATGTTTGTTCTCAGGTGTGTTCTTTGCCCTTCTTCTTTCTAATCTGTGTCCTATAGAGGTTGATGCCCATGGGGTGGCCAGTGTGTGACAAAAGCTAGTGGTAAGAGTGCTTCTCCCCAGGTGCAGGCAATTCTTTATTCTATCTGTAAAGAATTGAAAAACAATAATAAAACCAGCTAAATACTAGGTCACTAGGGTGGGCCTAATTTGGTGTGACATGTGTTCTCATAAAAAGAAAAAATTTGAACACAGACAGGCATAGAGGGAAGACAATGTGAAGAGACATAGGGAGAAGACCGTCATCTACAAGCCAGGGAGAGAGTCCTGGACCATATTCTTCCCTCACAGTCCTCAGAAAGAATCAACCCTACCAATACCTTGATATCAAACTTTGAGCCTTCAGAACTGTGAGAGAATAAGTTTCTGTTGTTTAACCATCCAGTCTGTGGCATGGCAGCCCCAGAAAACTGATATGTATATATAGAGAGATAGATCAATAGATAGGTGGATAGATAGATAGATGGCAGATAGATGATAGATAGACGATACAAAGACAGATGATGCATTGATGTCATAAATAGATGATGGATAGATAGAAGTTACTGATGCTGCAGATGAATAGACAGACCAGATAGACATTATCTATGCTACAGTGAGCCCTGATGCATGTGGACTTGGTTTCATGTATTTGTTGCAAAAGTAAACGAGGGATTTTTCTCCTCAGATTCAGATTTGGCAAGGCATGACTCTCCAGCCACTCTGTTTTACTGTTTTAAATTTTAACACAAATAAAAACCCCCAGTCATGATAAAATGACAGAATTGAGGTAACTCAAGGTCTATTTCTATGTCTTCACAATTTCTGTGCTACAGAAAGGGGAGGCACAGACGAGAGCTAGCTTGATTGACTCTAACCTGTTATGAGCTCAGTGGAATTTCTTCAGAGTAATGCCTATAAAAATGTTTATTAAGGTATAAATAATAAAAATGTGCTAACCTGACACATTATTTAAAATGATTTCTCTTACGGAGCAGTGGTATATTGCTCCAGGAGTCAAATACCGGCCAAAGACCACTGAGGCTGTCTTTTCCAAGCCCCTGTGTTCAGCTACCGCCTGCTAGGTTTAGCCAACAGAAGGTATTAGAGAGAAATTGAAGGGCAGAAGTGACTATGTTTCTTCCCCACACCCCCAGCTCTACCAAAAGGGTCCGGCTTAGGCCTAACTTCTGCCTTCTGCCAAGTGAACCTCATCCTTGGGTCCAGCAATGCTACCTTTTTCTGTTCCCCTATAGTCAGGGAAGTAGCAACTTTCTGCTGCTGTTATTGTACAGGGAAGCTCCATGGTCCTCTCTCTGGTTTCACAACTCTTCCCATAACCTATGTAAGCAATTCCTTTTATTAAAGCCCACTAATTTTAATATTTAGAATGATTTTTCGCTTTTCTGGTTGCATCTGACAGATACAACAGAAAATCATTCCGAAATACGGACATCTCAGCAGAATCCAAGGTGAATAACCGAAGGTTTTAAGTACCAGATTAATGACTTGGCTTTACACGAACCCACAGAACTTAGATATAGTCCCGGGAAAATTAGGTACCCTCATACAGTAAGATTAAGTTTGTATTCCATGAAACAAAAGTTCAGTTCAGTTTTTAGAAATATTTAATAATGGCACGCCAAAACATCACACACTGGAGATGGCAACTGGTAGCTGGGAAAATGAATTAATGAATGAGAAAGTATTAAACAAACCATAATATGAAGCATCTTATCTAAGGGAAATCAGGACTTTGATTCCTAAGAGGGTCTAAGAAGTTTTGTGTTCTTAGTATTCTTGTAGCAGGATTATTTCATAGAAAATATTTATTTAATGGAAAAAACTGCCCAATTAGGAACTGTTGCAGATAAAACGTGATACAAAAACCTTTCGGATGGGCAAAAGGTATAGTATGAATTCAGACTGCAATTAATAAAGCTCAGAATTTGCTGGTGAAAAATACCTAATAAAACATCTAGTAAGAAGCAAATTATGGAATGGACATGACTATAGCAACATGACTAAACCTTTACTACAATAAAGACGTATCAGACATCCTATCATGGCTGGGCTGCCCGGGGGACAAAGAATGCTTTCATCGGGACATTAATATCTTCTTATGCTCTGAATAAGAAAGTTGAATGTGGATACAGGTTTGAGAGAAGTAAATCTGTCAAATAAATTCTGAGAAAACAAATCGACAGGACATAACAAAGGGGAACTAAAGATACGAAAAACAGCTGATAACAAGGAGAAGGTGCAACCAGAAAACAGTGCAAACAAACAAACCAACAAACAAAAAAAGTAGGGGCAGGAGAGACTATGGTGTTGGAAGGGAGAATTTCAATGGGTACAGAGGTCAGAATCGGAGAATTACAAGACTGAAAAGGATTGTGGAGGAAATTGAGGTCAAGAGTGGTAGCCCCTCCGGCTAACTCCTCTTCACCTCCATCTGGTCTGACACAGGACCTCACGACACCCGTCAGTGATCATCCAGACTGAAATCCACCTACCTCACAGAAGACCTGCCCTTCTACTTTTCACTCACCTTCTCTGGCATGAACTATTACTATTACTCCTCTCATCTGATCCACCATCCTCAGCTTTAACTCAGACCTGTCTCCCTTCAGCTTTGAGCTTCCATTTATATTGCATTTTGGACCCCCTGAAATGTCCTCTATTTTAACTATTCTAAAAAGCTGGACTCATTGAGATTGTCAAAATTTGTTTCAATAATCTCACAACTGTTTTTTAAGCCTTTCTTAATATTTTTTCTTTAATTATTATTGACAACTCTTTCCCATAGGGTTTTTAAAGACACGATTGTTTTTGTATTCCTTCCCTAGATCACATATGTACTTACTTCCTTTGAAAACTCACTCATTCCTGTTGTTTCTACTGCCGGCAAGGGGCAAATGGCTTAGTAGAAAGAGCTCTGGACTAGGAAATTTGAGTTCATCATGTGGCTCTTTCAACCAAACTGAGCTTCAGTTTCTCATGTACCGATGTGGAAAGGGAATAAACATTTTCAACATGTGCTATATGCTTGTAAGTAGACATTACATGTATACATAAGTTCTAAATAAAGAAATTAAACTATATATATAGACTAATTCTCATTATTATTTTTACAGATTAAAAAAAAACTAATTCTCGAAGAGTTTACAAAACCTTTCCAAGATCACTGTTCCTCCCCTCCATGTCAAGGCATCTTGAGAGAGCATGCGCTCTTCTGTGTAGCATACTTCTTCCCCAAATAAGGAGGATAATAACCACCTTCCATACCTGGAAGGGCTACTGTGAGGATAAAATGAGGCAGTGCCTATGAAAGTATTTTAATCATAAAGCATTATGTAAATGTAATACATAATTACTATTATTATCTCCCAACAGTCCAAGGTTAAGCTCTTTATAGTTCTCTTGCTTTCTCTCCATAGAGCATTTCACTTGTACGCCCTTTTGGCCTTAAACTTCAGCAAAAAAAAAAAAAAAAAATTTATTAGGTTTTTCTAAGCTTCAGGTTTTACCAGTTTTCCTTTACCTTCCTGAGTGTCACAATTCATTTAATCCTCTAAGACACGGTTGACTGTGCATCCTCGTTTAACTCCTGTTTTGCTGGAGTAATAATTAATGTCACCCTCTTTATCTCTCAAAAATCCAAGTTTGGATGATAAATTAAATATTCACCTAATATCTCTTTAGCTGCCTCCTGCCATGGTCTCTACCTTCTCTATCTTGCTCATTGTGCTCTGAAACATCACTGAACACACTTTTCCTCCCTTATTTACAGCCACTAACTTTAACCCAATTGCCACTTGCCTGGCTTGCTGAGATAGACCTGTTGCCCTCTTCTCATCTTGTGAATCCCTCCCTTCCATGTTTCCTGCATAAAGAAGAATGGATTCTCATCTCCAAACATGGCTGTTATCATTTCACTTCCTTTATTAGAGCTCATGGACTTTATGATCTACTTTCAATTATCCCCTATCTTCTTTACTTTTCCTTCCTCAG
>CAUYRT010024060.1:0-12836 GCA_963574885.1 Lepilemur ruficaudatus | reverse complement strand
TGGCGTCAGCCTAGCTCACAGCAACCTCAAACTCCTGGACTCAGGCGATCCTTCTGCCTCAGCCTCCCGAGTAGCTGGGACTACAGGCATGTACCACCATGCCTGGCTAGTTTTTTTCTATATATTTTTAGTTGGCCAATTAATTTCTTTCTATTTTATAGTAGAGACGGGGTCTCGCTCTTGCTCAGGCTGGATTTGAACTCCTGACCTTGAGCAATCCGCCTGCCTTGGCCTCCCAGAGTGCTGGGATTACAGGCGTGAGCCACCGCTCCCGGCCTTTGCCCATTTTTAAATTGGGTTATCTCTCTCTTTTTTTTTTTTTTTTACTGAGTTATAAGAGTTCTTTATATATTCTAGATACAAGTCCCTTATAAGATATGACTTGCAAATATTTTCTCAGATAAAACTAATTTTCCTCTATTACCTTTTTAGCATTGTTATTTAGCTTTATTATTTTCTACGTTTCTGTGCTTTAGATAAATAGGACTTCGCTTTTCTCCAGAAATGCTCTTGCTTTTCATTCCTACAAACAGAATATTGACATACAATCATTCAGCAAATAGTCCCGAAGCCATTACTATGTGCCAGGCTGCTCCTAGCAGCCAGATGCATCAGAAAACAAAGCCGACTGGATCCTTGACCTGGTGGAGTTTGTATTCCAGCGCCATGTCTTGGCTCCTTCCTGTAATTCTCAGGGTGCTCATTACGGATGGCTCTAGTTCTCCCTGGAGTGTGGGTTTGTACAGGCCTCGCCTGGTCCTGCTGAATGGACAGATACATTAATGGGCTCATTGTGATGACCCTGTCTTACTCATCACTTTGGTACCTGGAGTAGATATTTGAAGAAATGCTTATTTTATTGACTGAGGATATTTGTACTCCCTGAAGAGTTTGTGCAGAGTTTTAAGGCTGTCAGAATATTTTACATGGAAAGGAGCTGGGTTGACTGGGATGACTTAGGGGAACAGATACACGCAAGAGCTATGGTCCCCACACACACGGCTGTTACAATATTGGGGATTCCTAGTACACACACATGCACTCTCATACATGCATATGCACACTCATTCACATTGCGGTCACTCAGATACATACAAATACACACTCGTACATACTCATACATACATTTACGTATGTATGCACTCAAACACACATACATATGTACACACACAAATACACACTTGCACACACTCATACATGCACTCACACACTCATATACACAAATACATACTTATATACACTCATACATTTACAAATGTGTATGCACTCAGACACATTCATACACATGTACACACACTGATACATAAATACGCATACACATGTATGCACTCAAACACACTCATACAAATATAAACACATACACACACATATGCAAACATGTACACTCATGCACATGTATGCACACACATCTATACACATTTTTCCCTCCCCCATGCATACATATTTAGTAAGTTATGTGCATGTGCTACTATCCTATGTGTTATGTATTTTATGACAATACCATGAGGCTGTAAATTAAAAAAGAAGAGAGAAAAATATAAAAAGAACTGCTTATATTTTCTCTGTACTATAAATAAGTACAGCAGAGTGTAGGTTTCTTTTCTCTATTTTACAAGTTTTCTACACTGTGGTTGTATCACTTTGTATAATTTACTTGCTACAGCAACTCTGGAGTACAAGATGGTGGTTCATATTCTAAAACAAAATTAGTGGCTAGATTTTTGTCTGTGAAATTAGAGATTGTTTTGACCCTCGGTAGGTGCCCTCACTTGGGTAGTCACTGTTTTAGAGCATATAATACGGAGTTTCTGTGGGGAGTTTTTATGAGGGCTTTAGGGGTTCTCAAATAAATGTGAAGGCCTTAGTTTATTTTCTTAAGCTTTAACATAATTAAACAGCTACATTTTTAAATCCTAAAATGTGGAATGATTTCACAGATGAAAGTCTAGCCACTAATTTTGTTTTAGAATGTGAGCCAGCATCTTGCACTCCAGAGTTGCTGTAGGAAGTAAATCATACAAAGTGATACAACCATAGTGTAGAAAACTTGTAAAATAGGGAAAAGAAACCTATACTCTGCTGTACTTACTTACAGTAATCTAATCAGAATAAGACCTTCCTCCCCCCAACACCTTTACTTCATAATTTTTGTTAACTGAAAAGATCTTCTTTTTTCTATTTAGAACTTACTCTGTATTAAAAACCAAACTGACTTTATAAACATGATTTCCTTGTTTTGTCTTTCATTTTTTGCAATTTGTTAGGCATAAAGTCTCTCTGTATTGCCTTTTGCTGCTTTGTGCCTTGTGGATGATTCATGGGTGACTTCTTGTCCACAAGGAAGCTGAAGTTTTAGGGCTTAATTCTTTGGTTTGTATGATCAGGAATCCTGACTATAAACAGGTGTGTAGTCTTGTCTTGTGTTTTCTTTTCTTCTTTCTTTTTATAAATTGGAATGCTTGTTTGGTTTATGAAAGTAATATGTGTTAACTGTACAACCACTGGGACATATAGAAAATTATATGGCCAATTCCTTTTGTTTGAGTCCTTTATCTTGGCTCTAGAGGAAAGGAGGACTCATTTTTGCACATAATTTATAAATATTTCACTTTGTCTTCCTTCCCCACGTTAAAGACTAGATTTGACTTGGTCGTAGAGATGCGGGTGTATTTGCTGATTCATGAGCAGGTGGAAGCACCCAGGGTAGTGATTGTTTTGAGGGAAAGGATGTGCTCCCAGTATCAGCTTTGTAGCATGAATGAGTGAGTGTGGCCTGGCCGAGGGTGAGTTTGGCTGTGTGATGTGGCTATAGTCCATGTGCTGAACAAGCACATGGGAAAGGGAGGTTGTACTCTCTGGGCAGCTTCACCTCACTGAGCATTCATTTTCTTTCCTGCAGAGTTGCAAACGCCCCAGGTTACTGAGGACAGGGACCCAGAACCCAGTCGAATGCAGATGCCGCGGGGGAACCCGCTGCTGCTGTCTTACACCCTGCAGGAGCTGCTAGCCAGGGACACTGTGCAGGTGGAGCTCATTCCAGAGAAGAAGGGCCTCTTCCTGAAGCACGTGGAATATGAGGTTTCCAGCCAGGTAACTGGCAAATTGTGCCTGTGGGTGTGTTGGGGGGATGGGGAGAAAGGGACAAGTCTCAGGTAGGACTGGTATGATGGGGAGAGGGGCTGAAGAGAGTATCCGAGTGCCTGCCTTGCAGGTAAGATCCAACACCTGATGGCAGAGTCAAGCTGCTGAGCAGATTTTCTCATTGGTCTCGTCCCTGCGTCTCTTTTGGACCCAGCCACATTCCTCCCTGGTCCTCGCCTGGTCCAGTCCATCCTCACCACCACAGTACTCTGCAATCCTGTTTCTTAGGAATTTCATATGGATGGTCCTCTGAGTATAAATCTCAGATACAAGCTAGGCTGTTGGTACTTTTGCAATATTGGGAAACCCCTGAGGATTAGAATGTCAGCCCCGTAGAATATGGACTCCTAAATTGTGAATCAAATTTTGGGAGCATAATCTCAGCACTTTGGGAGGCCAAGATGGGAGGATTGCTTGAGGCTAGGAGTTCAAGACCAGACTGGGCAACATAGCAAGACTTCATCTTTACAAAAAAATAAAAAATTAGCTGGGTGTCGTGGTACATACCTGTAGTTCCAGATACTACAGGTTGAAGTGGGAAGATTACTTAAGCCCAGGAGGTTGAGGCTGCAGTGAACTATGATGACACTGTTGCAGTTCAGCCTGGGCAACTGAGTGAGACCCTGTGCCAAAAAAAATGTTTTTTTCGGGGATTGGCATGTCAGTCTAATCCTCTTTAATGACTCGGCCTTCCTGTTGTTGGGGCACCCCGATATCAGGGTTAATCAGATGCAGACACACGGCAGTAGGCTTGGTCCTTGAGTGTATGGAGCCCGTGTGGCACTAGTTGCATTGGTCTTTCTGTTCCTTCATCCACTGTCTTTCAGTATCCTGGCTCTGTTGGAACAGATTTTTTTTTTTTTTGAGACAGAGTCTCACTCTGTTGCCCGGGCTAGAGTGCCGTGGCGTTAGTCTAGCTCACAGCAACCTGAAATTCCAGGGCTCGAGCAATCCTTCTGCCTCAGCCTCCTGAGTAGGTGGGACTACAGGCATGTGCCACCATGCCAGGCTAATTTTTTTAATATATATTTTTAGTTGGCCAATTAATTTCTTTCTATTTTTAGTAGAGACGGGGTCTCGCTCTTGCTCAGGTTGGTTTTTATCTCCTGACCTTGAGTGATCTGCCCTCCTTGGCCTCCTAGAGTGCTAGGATTACAGGCGTGAGCCACCACACCTGGCTTGTTGGACTAGATTTTGATGGGAGTTTTTATTCTTTATCCTGTGGATTAAGTAATTGATAAGCTAATACCATCCTTGTTTGTGGGATTCACACAGACAAAGCAGGGCCCACACCTGTGAGGGGGAGGGCAGCCCTGCCAGGGCTGTTGAACAGTCTCACCACTAAGTGGTCTCAGGTAAAGGTGTGTCTTGAGGACCAAGTGAGCAGGTCTCCTATCCCTGCCGTCTGCTGTGTTCTGTAGGAGCACTTCTGTTTGGTTGTGTTTTAGTGCCTGTGACAGTGCTCTGTTCTAACACTTGTTGGGGCCAGAGGTGGGAACCAAGAGAGAGAAGGGGTCTCTCTATGACTGCTTCATTCCTTAAGTAAACTGATCACTGCACAGTGAACATTGGTTGGGGGAGGGGGTTTTGTCCGGACACCTCCTGATGTGTGAACAGGTCAGCCACCCACTGCCGGATGGATGGGGAGCCTTGGGCTATGTGCTTTCTCCAGTGTATGCCCACCGCTCGTGCACGCTAGCGTCCGGTAGATGCAAGTGTGCATGATGCAGGTGTAGCCTGACAGAGATGGGGACACCTGAGCGCTGTTTTTCTGCATGTTTCGTATTTAATTTTACAGATACCTGCTCACGCGTGTTTATTGGGTAAGCTCTTACATAGGTCCGGGTTAGGTTACCCGGATGCCATCTTGGGGAGCCTGCAGTTTCCTCAGTGATGGTGTTCACAATAGAGTTTGTGAGCAAATATGCTCGAATCAGATGTCCGCACTGTTTCAGTTTATAGTCAGAGCTTGGTCTGTTCTTAGGCAGTGGGGTCTGTTTCAGGAGGCAATAGTGATGCTCATGCTAGTGCTAGAGAAGTAAATAATGCATCATTCTTAAGTACTACCTTTTAAGGGTAGGATGGATGTCTACCTCAGCAGTTAGAATTCCTAGAAAAAGTCAGAAGATCCATCATGACAGATAGTTAAAAATGATATTAAGAGCTATACAAAGTTTAAAAGCTGTATTAACATACATTAAGGAATTATGGGCTTTCTCTTTTTGCTGAGGGCCCGGGGAGAGAAGGTGAGTTTGGTGACATTATTTATCTGGGTCCTGTGGAGTGGCAGAGGGAGAAGGTAAGGGGAGATGATGAAATGTCCGTTCTGAACACTGAACCCCTTTTCTCGTAGCGCTTCAAGTCCTCTGTGTACAGACGGTACAATGACTTTGTGGTCTTCCATGACATGCTTCTGCACAGGTTCCCGTATCGCATGGTGCCGGCCCTGCCACCCAAGAGGATGCTGGGAGGTAAAGCTGGGTTTGCTGGTGACCCCGGGGTGGACAGGAGTGAGCCCAGCCGCTAGGTTCTGAGGTCCTGGCTCGGTGATAGGGCCATTGTGAACTGGGATGCCATCCTGACTCATGGCCCGGGAGAGGCTGGCGGCAGGACTGGCTATGGTGCAGGCCCCTTGGCATCTGGGTCACAGCTGAGGCAATGGTACAGGGAGGGTGTCCCTGGGCCCACTCGAGCCTTCTGGCTGATGACTGCCATGCTGGGAGGGCCCTCGCTGCGCTGGTGGTGTGGAAGAAGGAAGCCTAGTTCTCCTTTCCGGAGCATAGCGGCCAGGACTTCCAGAGCTCTCGAGGAGGTGGGCAGGGGCACTGTGTGCTCACATGGTGGCAGTTCCTTTTGCTTTGCCTGCTTTTGCACAGCCATGGGAACCTGAGCCATGGGTACAACAGTAGCATTAGGTGGTCTCACAGAAGAGAACAGAAGTAAATGTACGGTAGGAAATCTAACCTGCATCTTAAGGGAGATGAAAAATAGGAAAGCTGCCACACCTTCATTACTGCCCCTGAATACTGTCCCAGGCCAGGCTGGCGGTCACAGACAACCTGCGAGCCACTTCCACACAGGCCTGTTTCCCCCAGGGCCCGAGAGTGCAGGGAGGTGGCAGTTGCCATCTCTGATCTCACCGATCGTCTCTCACAGCCCTTGATGGGTGGGCAGTGCCCAAAGCTAACCAGTGACTTTTTGCCATTCTCCAACAATCCCAAAGTAACTGAATACTCGAACGGAGCCGTAGCCTGAGATTTAACAGTGGGCCAGGTTCCAGCAACCTGAAATCTCTTAAAATGGAGAAAAACTTTTGCCTCTCACTGGTCACTGTGGAGCCCAGAATCTGACAACATGATTTTCTTCTCTCCCGTGAGAGTGCTGTAGAACAGGTTATTCTCATCATGTGGAAGGGTACAGGGACTGCTTGGGGCAGCAGAGACCAGAAAGCGTATCATGGGCAGGTGGTGCTTACTAAAATCCAAGCATCCAAGTTGATAAGTATAGTTTTCAGGACCTGGAGACTGTGGGCCAATGCTGATGTGATATTGAACATTTATTTTCATAATGCTCCTGGCCACCTGCTCGGTAGCTCTATAGAAGGATATGCGGTAGTCTCAAGTAGGGAGGCAGACCTCATCTAACTGTATTATCTTTAAAAATAATTATTTTAAATACCATTTCTATTTGTGTTCAGATTTAAATATCCTTAATGCACCAATATACACTTTTAATTTTTCATCCGCTTGGAGTGAATACATTTAACCTGAATGAAAGCAATTAATTAGATCCATTACAGAGCGAGTTATAAGCTGTGTGAGTAGTACTGAGTTGCATTATTGCATGAGCAAAGCATAACCCCATTTGTTCCTGGAGAGAAATGCCAGGAAGGGAAAACAGAGGATGGTTCCCAGGACTCTTGATGGGAGCAAATAGATCTGTGGTTTCTTTGGCAGTTCCTGGGCCCAGGGGTGTGTGCTGGGGCAGGGGGGTCGGAGGTGGGGCTCTGTGGCTCTGTGACAGCCTCTTTAGGTCTGTTGTCCTGGCAGCCATGGGGGCTGTCTGGTGCCCTGAGCTCGCCATGTGGCTGTGACTCCTCTACCAAGATGCTTTGAGAGCTCACCCAGACTAGAAAGGTTTGGGCAGGTGCCGGGCTCTGGTGACACCGTGCGCTCCTTTAGCTGACAGGGAATTCATCGAGGCCAGGAGGAGAGCCCTGAAGCGCTTCATTAACCTGGTGGCCCGGCACCCCCCGTTCTCCGAGGATGTCATCCTCAAGCTATTCCTCTCGTTCAGCGGTTCAGTAAGTATGTTAAATGACATCTGTGCTCTCACCATGTCCACGGGTAAGCGCTGAGGTTCCCGAAGCTCTAGTTTTCATTCTTAAGTTTTTCTTGCTCTCCTGGCGTCACATTTCCCTTGTTTGGATGCCTGGAAGGAGTTTGTCTTATGTTCGGCTGACATATATAAGACTTTTTTACTTTCCAAATAACAGGTTGAATATGAGTGTAAGAGGCATCCTTGGTCTTGACCTTGCAGGAGTTTGTATATCCATGTGTAGATTGTGGGTCTCAGTGGTCACTTTGGGGATTTAGGCAGGGTGGTCTGGAGGGTTTATGGAAGTGCCAGAGACTCCAGATATGAATAAGTGTTTCCTTAAAAAAAAAAAAGAAGAAGAAAAGGCCCCTTTGACTAAGGACGTTGGAAAAACAAGCTGAGTCTCCTCAGCAGAGCCACAGTGTAGATCCATGTCTTGGGAAAGAACTTGTTTCAGTTAGAAATCAGAGCTGCCGTGTCTTCCTCTGAGCTGCTACCATGTAGTGTTGGTGAGAGTAAGAAGCTGAGCAAAGCTCTAGTTTCCAGGTGAGGAGGAATGTGCCCCAGCTCCTGCAGAGGAAGGGAGGTTTGCTTATCCTTGTCCACATGTGCCTGTGGGGCCCACCAGCTATGCAGGGAGGTTGGTGGGAGGCTCCAACGAGGAGTAGAGGGTCTAGGTTCTCCTGCTACAGGGAAGCCCCTTTTTGAGTGGGGACTTGGGGCCTCTGCTCCCTGCCCCTGCTGCAGGGAGATGCAGGGTCCAGGCATGCATAGGCAGACTCAGTTTGAGTCTTCACCTGTTTGCTGTGATTTCCATGCAAGGCAGAGGGGCCTTCGCCTGCCAGAGGCCTGCATGCTTCTGCTGGGTGATGCCCCGGGGACCTGCTGCATTCCAGACATTGAGTAAATGCTGTGACCTTCTGCCTTGAGCAGGGACTATGACCTCTTGTGCCCTGGGGGTGGAGAAGTTCCTTTGGAGCAGAGATCTTGATTGCCAGGGAGGAATGTAGCCAGACCTGGGAGCTGCTCTGGCTCTAGGCTGAGGAGAGGGAGATGGGGAAGGACAGGGTAGGATGCGGGTGGGCAACACCACATTCTGGTGGCTCTGAGCTCCCCATCCCCTTGCCTTTCCGCA
The DNA here is from genome assembly GCA_963574885.1 of Lepilemur ruficaudatus. Taxonomy (NCBI): domain Eukaryota; kingdom Metazoa; phylum Chordata; class Mammalia; order Primates; family Lepilemuridae; genus Lepilemur; species Lepilemur ruficaudatus. Next base: position 4,243 of record CAUYRT010024060.1, on the reverse strand, counting down.
GATAGGGTGTTCCCTGTAGCCTCTGGGATCTTGGTTTTCTTTTTTGGTAAAATGAGAGAATTGGGCCAGATGGTTTTTAGGTGTCTTTGAAATTCTAGAATTCCTTGACACATGCACAGCCAATGTTAGGCTTTCTCCTTGTATTTCCTGGGAGGTTCCTTGAGGCCTGGCTTTGCCAAGGAGACCTCTGTTCAGAGGCTCAGGAGCCAGGGCCGGACCAGGCCCTTCCTCTGCCTGGCAGCTCTTCTGGGCCCCGGGGCTCCCTAGCGCTGTGCATCTGTTCACAGGAGGGAAGAACCCTTCACTTCCATCCCGTTGCTCCGTTTAGTCTCCGAGGGTCTGATGACTCCAATGTCTGTCTCAAGTGCTGATGCTACCCTAGTTTGTTGATGGATTTACCAAATTTCTGGAGAGAGATCCCTCTCCACTCCAGGTTTAGAGGTTTGGGAATGCTACTGTCACTAAGTCAGGCTTTCCTGCGTATAGAAGACCACCGAAAAGTTTAAGTTCAATGCAAAAAAAAAAAAAAATCTAAGAAGAGACAGTAAAGAGGTTACAGAATACATATGTAAAAGCTAACATATGGAAATGTATTTCTTCTGAGGAGGGGCTGTATCTTTTTTTGTGTTGATTTAGTTGGTCTCAGATCAGCTTTTCTGTTCCTGGTGGAGGCTGACGTCTCTTTTTTCCTTTTTGCAGGATGTGCAGAACAAGTTAAAGGAGTCAGCTCAGTTTGTTGGAGATGAATTCATGAATTGTAAACTGGCGACTAGGGCCAAGGTATTTCTCTAATTTTGGTTATTACTTCCTCTCCTCACTAGAGAAGGAGTAATTTTAACACTTAATACATATTTTGCCTCTAATGTATGCTAGGGATTGTGCTAAGATCCACTGCACGTTTTTTTCATTTAACCTTCATTTCAAGCGGGCGCAGTGGCTCACACCTGTAATCCCAGCACTCTGGGAGGCTGAGGCGGGAGGATTACTTGTGGTCAGGAGTTCGAGACCAGCCTAAGCATGAGTGAGACCCCGTCTCTACCAAAAATAGAAAAATTAGCCGGGCACGGCGGCACTCACCTGTAGTCCCAGCTACTCAGGAGGTTGAGGCAGGAGGATTGCTTGAGCCCAGGAGTTTGAGGTTGCTGTGAGTCAGGCTGACTCCACGGCACTCTATCCAGGGTGACAGAGTGAGGCTCTGTCTCAACAAAAAAACAAAAAACACAAAAACCCTCTTGATTTCACCTGTTCTGAAGGATGGGGGTGTCAGGCCTGTTTTACAGAATAAGAAACAGGCTCAGAGAGCCTGTTTGCCAAGGCCCCAAGCTTGTAAGCAGCAGGGTCGGGATGTGAACTCAGCTCTATCTGACCCCAGAGTGCACCAGGCCCTTCGTACCCTCTGTTCCTTTCTGTGACTCAGCTGGACATACGCTTGTGTCACTAGCCGTTCAGATTTCAGAGGATTGATTATCTCGTTTGTGTACTTTTACAAATTTTTAATCTGGTCTGACTTTTTCCAGAAAGGATTAAAGTAGCTATTTGGTACTTATTTTTTTTTTTTGACTTCTTTTCTTTTCTTTCTTTTCTTTCCTCTCCTCTCCTCTCCCCTCCCCTCCCCTCTCCTTTTTTTGAGATAAGGTCTTGCTTTGTCATTCAGGCTGGAGTGCAGTGGAGTCATCAAAGCTCACTGCAGTTTCCAACTACTGGGCTCAAGCGATCCTCCTGCCTCAGCCTGTCGAGTAGCTGGGACCACAGGTGTGCACCCCCATGCCTAATTTTTAAATTTTTTGTGGCGCTGGTCTTGCTATGTTGCCCAGGCTGGCCTTGAACTCTTGGCCTCGAGTGATTCTCCCATCTTGGCCTCCCAAAGTGCTGGGGTTACAAGCGTGAACCACCTCGCCTGGCCTGACTTTTTCTTAAGCCACTTCTTCCTACAAAAATAAGGAAGCTTTTGTCTTCATCCTATTCCCCGAGCTTTCTATTTTGTAAGCTTTGACAGTTGATATTGAAGCTCGTAAAAGGAGTTGAGAATGGTCAAGGAATCCAGGAAGCCTTCCCATCATGTGGAAAGTCTTTTCGGGAACTCAACTTCCATCATGTCGAGCTTGAAGATTATTATTGGAGTGTTTTTTTTTGATAGGCCTCCCAGTGTGATCAAATTTCAGTGGACCCTGTGGTCGTGATGTCCTGGGATCACCTGTCCTAGTGTTCGTGAGGTGCAGGTGATGAGGGACAGGAGAACGCCAGTGCAGGCTCTGGAGCAGGAGGGTGGGGGGTGGTCTCTGGCATGACCTGGCCTTGGAGTTGGGCTCATTCACCCGTTCAGACAGCCGGAGTTTGTCTCCTGTTGGTTATCTTTTGGGCCATCACCTGCCACTGTCAGCAAGGCATTTTGAGTCTAGTGACACATGGTGTCTCTCTTCTAACCCGGCAGGACTTCTTGCCGGCTGACATCCAGACGCAGTTTGCTGTCAGCCGGGAGCTCATCCGAAATATCTACAACGGCTTTTACAAGCTTCGAGACAGGGCCGAGCGGATCGCGTCGAGGGCCATTGACAATGCTGCTGACCTTCTCATCTTTGGGAAGGAGTTAAGGCAGGTGGCCCTCCAGGTTTGGTGGGGGTGAGCCCAGGTGGGCAGGGAACCTTTAGGCTAGGGGTGGGCGGAGCGGAAAGTGCCATTCCTGTAATCACCTGACCTGTTTCATGGGTCAGGCAAGTGGGGGATCATATTTAGAAGAAAAAACAAGAATTTAGGTGGAGAAATGTGGATTCCTGAACACATAAATACTCACCAATGTCTTATGTGGGAGTTTTCCCATTGCCAGGAATTGACTTTACAAAAAGATTAATTTGACTTGGGGAGGAATAGACTGTGGGCTGGCAACACCTCCTTTTCCTGGAGGGTGCCGAGTCCTCTGCCCGGGACTCTGCTGTCCACGGCAGTCTGGGGCATACCCGTGCACACACGTCACCTGGGGTCTTTTGGGGGAGAGGAACTGATGCAGTAGGTCTGGGGTGGGGCCTGATGTCTGCCTTTCTCAGACTGCCCGGTTTCCCCACGGACCACTCTGAAGAGCGAGGGTCTCAGGCAGGAGACACGTGGGTTGCCGTGGGAGGACTTGGTGTGCAGGGCCAGCCTCCAGCATGTGGTGAGCTCAAGGCCTTGAGTATCTCCTCTCCTGTGTGTTTCCCTTCCCTTAGTGCATTAGGGTCTGACACGACCCCGCTGCCCTCCTGGGCCACTCTGAACAGCAGCACGTGGGGGGCTCTTAAGCAGGCCCTGAAAGGCCTGTCTGTGGAGTTTGCATTGCTTGCTGACAAGGCTGCACAACAGGTGAGTGGATTTGCTCTCTGCAGGCCCCTGTTCCCAAGAACATTCTATCCCTTGGCCTGGGGGAGCGCCTCCTCCTCAGGTCATCCTCAGAGTTCTGCACCTGGAGTGAGTGAGCAGCTGTTCTCAGGTGGGCACTGCCCATCCCCATCTGTTCTGGGCGGCTCCCTGCAAGCTGCCTGTGCTTTCCAGAGGATTGCTTGTGACATAGGTTGGGGCCCGGTCTCCTGACTGTGTGTGGCTTTGCTGAAATTAGAAGATAGAATCTGTCTTTGAAAATGTAGTCTTGTACTTCCAAGGTCCACTTCTGGGTAGACCAGATAGTTCCTACTTTGCTCTTGAGTGTATCTGGCACATGGTGGCCTAACTCATCAGGATAATAACTAAGCCCCCACCCCCTCCTTCTACCCAGGACACCCGGTTAACGTCAGGAAGCGCAGGGCAAGAGCTGTTTTTAGAAATCCGCAAGGGATCTTGTACTTATTTGGGATTAATTTGAAGGTACAGTGTTTACCATCAAATGTGAAGGTTCATCTGGGTGCTTTTTTTCTTTTTTTTTTTTTGAGACAGAGTTTCACTCTGTTGCCCGGGCTGTAGAGTGCTGTAGCATCAGCCTAGCTCACAACCCAACCTCAAACTCCTGGGCTCAAGCAATTCTTCTGCCTCAGCCTCCCGAGTAGCTGGGACTACAGGCATGCACCACCATGCCCGGCTAATTTTGTACACATATTTTTAGTTGGCCAATTAATTTCTTTCTATTTATAGTAGAGACGGGGTCTCGCTCTTGCTCAGGCTGGTCTCGAACTCCTGACCTTGAGCTGTCCACCCGCCTCGGCCTCCCAGAGTGCTAGGATTATAGGCGTGAGCCACCACGCCCGGCCTGGGTGCTTTTATGTTATAAACCTGTTATATA
>CAUYRT010024059.1:0-13706 GCA_963574885.1 Lepilemur ruficaudatus | reverse complement strand
GGGGCGGCAGTTGGATTGTGGCGTGTGTCTGTTCGGGTGTCTCTTTGAGGCGTTCCCCTTCACAGCTCTACCTCGCGCAACATGTCTGGCCGCGGCAAGACCGGCGGCAAGGCCCGCGCTAAGGCCAAGTCGCGCTCGTCGCGCGCGGGTCTCCAGTTCCCCGTGGGACGCGTGCACCGGCTGCTGCGGAAGGGCCACTACGCCGAGCGCGTCGGCGCCGGCGCGCCTGTGTACTTGGCGGCGGTGCTCGAGTACCTCACCGCCGAGATCCTCGAGCTGGCGGGGAACGCGGCCCGCGACAACAAGAAGACGCGAATCATCCCCCGCCACCTGCAGCTAGCCATCCGCAACGACGAGGAGCTCAACAAGCTGCTGGGCGGCGTGACGATCGCCCAGGGAGGCGTCCTGCCCAACATCCAGGCCGTGTTGCTGCCCAAGAAGACCAGCGCCACCGTGGGGCCGAAGGCGCCCGCGGGCGGCAAGAAGGCCACCCAGGCCTCTCAGGAGTATTGAGGGGTGCCCGCGCCGGCGCCGGCTGCTCCCGGCCGCCCAGCCCTACCCATGCCACCACAAAGGCCCTTTTAAGGGCCACCACCGCCCTCACGGAAAGAGCTGAGCCACGTCGGACTGCGGGACGGGCGGGCCGCGGCGCCCGGCTCCCCTCCCCTCGCGCGCTGCCGCCGCCTGGCCTCCCGCCCCCGCGCCTCCCCTTCCCCCGCACGGCTTGTCGCGCCGGCCTCCTGCCGAGGCCGCGGCGCTCAGGGGCCTCGGGCCCTGTCCTATCTGCCCGGAGGGGCGCGGGCCGGCCGCCCTCGGAGCGGGGGCTCGGGGCCTGTCGGGCGCTCTCCCGGGGCTGCGAGGCGGCTGGGTGCGCAGCATCTGCCCGTCTTGGCTCTCGTGACTCCGCCGCCCCTCCTCAGAATTGCCGATGGGCTGCGGGACTTCTGGAAGACATGGCGTTCCGCTCTGGGGTAGTGCGGAGGGGGCAGCCGAGGCCGAGAAGGCCGGTGACCCTGAAGGTGAGTGATTCCCTCGGCAGCTGCAGCCTGGTCGCCTGCTACTTCTCCAGCTTGGTGCTTAGTCCGGGACTTTTCAGACGTGACTGTCGATTTCCAGGCTTTGGTGGGAGAGAAATGGAGCGCTTATTTTGGTTTGCTGCCCCCTTTGCTGCCAAGTCCCAGGCCTTTCACATAAGATCTCCTTCCATCTTCATTCGTAGGCCTGTGCGGTGTGGCCAAGACCAGACGCTTGGTAACATGAACACCTTTCCTCCAGAGAGGACTGCCTCCTAGGAAGACGTTTGGGGGAGGGCAAAGGCCTGCAGGTCGGCTTCACAGCTGGCTGTGTGGACAGCAGTTGTGTTTTCGCTGAAACACTGGCAGCCAGGCCTATGGGGCCTACCTACTCTGCCCCATTGCCCTAACAGCAACTCAACTCAGCAAATCCAAGCACCTAGATACCAGCACAAGTTGGTTAATCCCTGTCTGGACTGAGCCTCTGTTGGCTTCTGAACTGGAATTTTGCAGCTAACCCATCCAAGACTAGAACCTTAGGTATTGGGGAGTTTTAGATGGACTAATTTTATTAAAGGATTGTTTTTTTAAAATGAACCGTCTTTCTGTTTTCATTTTGCAAGAGTTGTAGGATTGATGACTGCGTATATTTCCTTAATAGGGTGGGAGGGACTATGTCGTATAAATGGGCTCTACTGTTAACTGGAGGAGGGACAAGCCATAGGATTTAAAATTACGGCTCTCTTGCTTTTTGGTGTTCCCTGGGAGACAGTTTGTTCTGTTTGAAATGAACACCACTGAGGCAGAAACAGAAGAGTTCCAGGAGAACTTGGGACAGAAGTCCTAGCCTCAGAAGTAAGGATTTAAAGAGTTTTGTTTTTGTTTTTCTTCTTCACCCCTACAACACTATCAAAAAAACAAAACCACCTTCAGAGCTGGTTTATTAGTAGAGTTGGTTACATTCAAAGGCTGTGGTTTGGACTTTTCCTCTATAAAGAGTTGAAGCCCCCGCCTTCTGAGGAGGCAAGGCAGTCACCAAGGCCCCAAGGTGAGGCAAGTCCCCAGAAGTCTTGGACCCTGCAGTTCACTTTCCTGGGGTAATCACCCCCGTTAGCAGTGAGGATGGGGCACTGAGGGGCAGGATGTAGGCACTGAACAACAGTGACCCAAGCACCCATGCTCCCACAGACCAGTTAGTGGGCATCATTAAGCTGCCGTGCAACGTCCAGGATGTTCTTGGCTCCTTTGTTTAGCAACAAGCGGGCCAGGCTGATGCCCAGGTTCTCAGCAGCCAACTGGGCTCCTCGTGGGATGTTCCGGGCAGTGATGCCCACCAGCTGTGGATCATCCTCAGGGCCATCTTCATGCTGGATGGGGAAAGGAGGTGGGGTTTGGTGAGAATGAAAGGGAAGATTACAAGCACTTGTGTTTATGACCCCCTCCCTCAGCCTTCAGCCTTGGTACCTGGGCAGGGACATGGACGGTAGCCTGCATGGTCTCTTGCATGCTGTCTGAGCCATCTAGGCTCCAGACGCCGCCAGTCAGGTACAGCTGGGGAAGAAAGAGTGGCCTCAGCATATCCTGAGAGGGGACTGCTTAGAAACATGGTGTGTGCAAAAAAATGCCACAGTCCTGCCTTCTTCCCTGCCCTCCCACCCATTTTCCCTGCTTACTTGCCCATCCTTCATTGCTGTATGCACAGCTACTGGCACACTGCAGCCCCCTTCCTGCAATGAGAAGTTCCTGTCAGCTTCAAGAGTCCTTAACACCACACTAACCACAGCCCTCAGAGATATACAGACCTCTGAGGACATAACTGAAACAGCAGCTGGGGGCTCAGATCGGGGTCCTCTCCATACACAACATCTAACAAGAAAGTTATCACTACACATAGAACATTCATTTGAGAAATCTCCTGACTACCTTTCCCAGCTCCCCAAGTCCTCAACCCTTCACAGGGGGAGCACAGGTCCTACCAGGTGCCTCAGGAAGGCCCTTTCAGCAATGCAGCGAAGCAGAGTCTCAGGATCGTGCAGTACACCCACCAGATCCAAAATGTCCTGGTCCTTGGCTCGGACTTCCACACCCAGGGCCCCCTGATGGAAAAAACAGCCTAGGATATCAGTTCAATCTTTCTCCAACCAATGGAGCTAAGCATGGGAACCACCCCTCCTTCACCTGCTCCCCAGGGTATTTTGGACCAGTAGCATCCCAAGGCCTGCCCCTCCGAGACTTATTCTTGGGGAAACAGGTATAGAAGGCCATGGGACTAGCTTCTTGGTTGAGAACAAAGACAGGGGATACATCAACATGTGGCTTCCCTGGTCAAGCATACCTGGCCCACAGCATACAGGCATTCCTCCGGGTGCAGGATCTGTGGAGGCAGAACAGGCAGAAGGGTGGAGATGGGGATGCCTAAAAGCACCCAGCAGTGACGTGGAGTTTCCCTATCTAGAAAGCCCGGGTAGGCCCAAATGGAGTCTGGCTTCTGATTCCCAATCTTCCCAGCTTGTGGTGTTAGAGGTGGGGTAATCAGAAGAGAATACAGATGCTCTCTGACTTACAATGTGTTTACATCCTGATAAGCCCATTATTAAGTTGAAAACGTCACAACTCGAAAATGCCTTTGGTCCAAAGGTAGTGAGTTATCTCACTTGATTGTTCACAGTCAGTTACAGATTGAACTCCTTGTTCTACTCGTTCCCCCTTCTCACTACTGCACTTGACTAGTCTTTAAAAAAATAAATAAAATACCTCTAATACACCTCACCTACTAAACATCACACACTTACATTAGCCTACAGCTGGGTAAAATCTAACACAAAGCCTATTTTATAATAAAGTGTTGAACATCTCATGTAATTTACTGAATACCATACTGAAAGGGAAAAACAGAATGGCTGTGTGGGTATTCACAGCATGGTTTCTACTGAACGCGCATCACTTTCACGTCATCATAAAGTTGAAAAATCCTAAATCTAGGCTGGGCGCAGTGGCTCATGCTTGTAATCCTAGCACTCTGGGAGGCCAAGGCGGGTGGATCACTCAAGGTCAGGAGTTCAAAACTAGCCTGAGCAAGAGTGAGACCCCGTCTCTACTGAAAAAAAAAAAATAGAAATTAATTGGCCAACTAAAAAATATATAGAAAAAATTAGCCAGGCATGGTGGTGCATGCCTGTAGTCCCAGCTACTTGGGAGGCTGACCAGGAGGATTGCTTGAGCCCAGGAGATGGAGGTTGCTGTGAGCTAGGCTGATGCCACAGCACTCTAGCCCGGGCAACAGAGTGAGACTTTGTCTCAAAAAAAAATCCTAAATCTAACCATCTTAAACCAGGGACCGACGGTACAGGCAGGAATGAGATATAGATTAATTGGGGAAGGGACGGGGGCAGCCCTTACCTGCCCCACCCGGTTCTGCCAGCCCATGCGCTGCAGGCCAGCTATAGCTAGGATGATGGCACTGAACTCCTGCAGCTCGTCCAGCTTCCGAAGCCGGGTGTTGAGGTTTCCCCGCTGTGGAGAAAAGCTAAGGACTAGGAGTATTGGGCAACTGGAGCTTCATGCTGTTCCCTCTGCCTGAGTCTGTCTTCCCTTCTCTGTTTGGCTGAATCCTACTCATCTTCCAGTTCTCAGCTTAATGATAACAGCTAACACTTACATCATACTTACTACATGACAGACACTGTTCTAAAAGTGCTTTCCATATGTCAACTCATTTCATTTTCACAACCCCATGAGGGAGGTATTATTATTATCCCCATTTTATAGATAAGGAAAATGATACAGAAAAGTTAAATACTTGCCCAAGGTTATAAGACTTCTGAGAAATCTTTTCTGACCCCCAAGTCTGTATTCAGATGTTCTAGCTAGAAGCTTCCTGAGAATTCCCTACTTCACTCACTGGAGCACTTAACACACACATACTATTTTTAAAATCAGTTTTATGAAATGTGCTACATATTCATTGTAAAAATCAAAACAATATAGTAGCCTATAAATAAAAATGGAAGCACCCACTACCCCCACAGAAGTACTCACTGTTCAGTATCACTCTAAATTCTCAGTCTCTCTCTCTGTCTCCCTGTGTAAACTCCATACAGGCAGGGACAATGTTTATCTTGCTTACCATTATCCCCAGTGCCAGGCACTTGCCTGGGGCTAAGAAAATATTAAAGGATTATGAATGGGTAGATGGAAGGACAAACAGGCCACTGACCCCATGGGCCAGTTGCTCTGGAAGCCCTGTCCACTCTCAAGACTCCCAGAGCTGTCTAGACCTTGTCTTCCTCCTTGGCTGCTGCTCCCTCCCTTTTCTGAAAGGATACAATACTTTTGAACTCTAGATGTGGGAACTTTCTCTTCAGCTGAGCTGCTCTCCGCAGGGAGCTGGTTCCCACCACGCTACAGAGGGTTAAAATGAGATTTAACACTAGGCAACCACTGTTCCTTTCCTCTTCCCCACATCCCTCCATCTTCTGTGCACATCCTACCAAGAGGCCTATCCAGGTCCCACTCACCTCCTCTCTGGCAAGGTTTCTAGGGTCTTCCCAACAAATTTTGGGTGAAAGACAACAGCATCACAGGGGTTTTCCCGCCTGGAGGAGGAGGGAAGGTCAAAGAATGAGGGAGATTCGGTTCAGGTCACTTCTGTTCTCTCTATAGCCAATTAACTGGCACATTCTGAGTCTTCTGCCTGGCTCGACACTCCTCAGGGCAGGGGACACAGCCCTTGAGGAAGAAGACCAAGTCTCACAGGGGAAAGCAAAGGTTCACATGATGCCTACCCCTGCCCAGGCCCCCTTACTTGCAGATGGCTCCAATGGTGAAGCCAGGAGGAAGCACAGTGGGCAGGTCCTTCAGAGAGTGAACAACCAGGTCTACTCTAGAGAGACAGAAGAGGGAGGCAAGGAGAAAGGGCACAGGCAGCAGGCCCCCACCTCTTGTCCATCCACCCCTGCCTCTACTTCAGAGGTGGAGCTCAGGGCAATTCAAACAGCAGGTTTCCTAAGACCTTGGGACCCTGAGACCTGCTGTCCTCCCACCCCCCTTCTGCCCCTCTCCCCCAGCCAATCTTGCACTCCAGGTAGTCAGATGGCTTAGAAACAGGACTCTCTCTTTCTAAATCCTGGAAAAACCCACTTATGAGCCCTCTCCAGCCTACCCAAGGGTTTAAGCCCAGCAGCCTAGCTGACATCGGGTCTATCACACATTGGGGTTCTAGCAAGAGATCAGGAGGGTGCTATGCTCTCCTGTATTCACTTACTCATTCCTCTCCAGGGCATGTTCCAGCTCCTTGGTAAACAGGCTCTTCTCTCCAATCTGCCGGGCAAGAAAGAGCCTGAGTCAATCTCTTGGGGGAAGAAAGATGAAGGGGCACAAGGACTGGGGGAAGATGTTGTTACCTTAGAGAGTGCAGTATCAAGAATTTTGTCCCCTGTGGTGGACATAGCAACTGAGGAGAGAGACAATCTATCAGGTGCTCATTGGTCAACATTTATTGAGCTCCTACTGAGCCCAGCACTGTGCTAAGATGCATGGTGGGGACAGAGGCACATAAGTACCAGTCCCTGCCCTCTGGGCACGTACAGTCTAGCAGGAGGACCAGACACAATCATAAAAAGACCCAAAGCAGAAGACATTAAATGCCAGGCTAGCCCAGGCAGTCAGAGATAGAGGTATTCAGAGGAGAAAAGAGCCCTCAGAACTGGGAGCAGCCATGAGGCCTTCCCAGAGGCAGTGGGACAGGCACTGGTCATAGGCAAAACCAGGAATGCTGTGTTCTCCCCTCTAGGGATACTGGGCTTCCCATTGGCTTCAATTCCTTTCCAGAACACTCACTGATTTCAAACTGCAGGCCAGGGTATAAGGCTTTCAGCATTGCCACCACAGTGTCCGTCTGTATGCGAGCCAGCTGGAGGCAGAGATTAGGATTAGTCCTGCCCTTCCCTGGTCCCTACCCCAAGCTCAGACTGGCATAGGTCAGGGAGATCCTGAAGGGACTGAAATTCCCCCCAGGGAATGCGAGGGGACTGGGAGTCATCTGCACTCCCAACATTCCCAGCCTAGGGACCATCTTTCCACAGAGGGTAATCTGCTATTCCCCATGGAACTTAATGCCCAGCCACCCCATTTCCTCTGGGCCCCCCAACTTGTGATACTGTGAGCACCAGAACTCTTCTGAAAAACCTCCTCCACCCCGGTACCTGCACTTACCTGGCTCTTGCGGGTACCCACACGAATCACTCTCATCTTTGGGCTGTTTTTTTCCTGCAGAAAAAGTCCCCAGGTCACAGTCCCCTCTGTGCCTTGTGTTCCTCAACACCTTGTCCAAGAGCCAGAATCACAGGCTTGGGAGAAAGGAACCTCAGCCCCTAGCCTATGGCCAGGCCTCTGAGTGGGGAAGTACTCCAAGACAGGTCCCTTTACCTGCCGAAGGGCCTCTGCCCTCCTCTGGGATGCAGAGAAGCAGAGACCAGAGGGAAGCGATAGTAGGACCTCCTGTTGCTGCTGCTGCAGTAACCGGGACTCTGAGCCCCGAAGCCCACTTTGGCCAAGGCGGGTCTCAGTGGGAGTGCTGCACACAGCCAAGTGGGCAAAGAGATAAGGCGCATCGGCCGGGCCACAGAGAGGGTGGAGCCTGCAACCAGGGCAGGAGGACCAGGGCCACATAGGCGAACTTTTGCTGAGTCACAGGAGGACAGGTTCACTATCCACAACAGATGAGGTCCCTTAATCTGGCTGGAACGCATACATAAAGGGCAGGGATAAACAGATCTGATGTACAATCCTGCTCAGCCTCTTGGCTGGGTGACCTTGGGCACATCATGCCATCAGGACCTGTTTGCTCATCTATAAAATGAAAGAGATTGGGACTCAAGTTTCTTCTGTCTCAGATGCTCTATAAGACTATGAGGCTGAGCTGCCTAATGTTCACCCACCTAGAGTGCTGCCTCTTCTTTTACCAACAAGGAGATATTGGGATAGCAGAGCCCAAGCCAAGAATTCAAGGGCACAAGCCTCTTCCTCCTGCCCGGGTCGCTTGGACAAAGGTGTTCAGAGCCAAGTAGGTAGGACTGGGTTCTTCAGTGTAAGACAGAGGTCCCATTTCTTTTTACAACAGAGAGCAGCCACTACAGATACTGCCAAACTTCCCTGCTCTTGGATCATCATCCTATGGAGTTCTCTTATAGCCAGACATCTGGGGGCCTCTGTTGCTAGGGGAGGTGACAGCTTACTGTTCTTAGACTTTAGTCTACTCCATGTGATCACTCCTCTAATAAATTAACTCTGGGAGACCCTTTACAAATTAGGCTTGGCTTGAAATGCTAAATGTGGCCACCAAAATTCTGGTCCACAGTAGGGAATCTAGAGTCCCAGAACTGCTAGGTTCAAACTATCTCTTTCATTCATTGAATCTGCACAGCATACTCAAGTCAACTTGTTCCACTAAAAAATAAGTATTTAGGCTGGGTGCTCAGGCCTATAATCCTAGCACTCTGGGAGGCCAAGGCAGGTGGATCGCTCAAGGTCAGGAGTTCAAAACCAGCCTGAGCAAGAGCGAGACCCCATCTCTACTAAAAATAGACAAATTAGTTGGGCGTGGTGGCGTACACGTGTAGTCCCAGCTACTCCGGAGGCTGAGGCATCATTTGAGCCCAGGAGTTTGAGGTTGCAGTGAGCTATGATCACACCATGGCACTCTAGTCAGAGTTATAGAATGAGACTGTCTTGGGGAAAAAAAAAAAAAGTATTTATTGAGCATTTCTATGTTAGAGCTATTGCTTTTGCTTAATGCTGTCTTCACAGCAATCCTATTAAGTAGACAGAGCAGGCACCTCTGGGACCATGTTACAGAAGCAAAGGTTGGCTTTGAGGGGATGAAATGATTCATCCAGGGTCACACAGCTAATAATGGGAAGAGAGCTGGAGTTAGAATCCAGATCTTCCTACTCCTAGTCCAGCGCTCTGGAATGTCTGCAAGTGTAAAGAATTCTCACCAGCAGGCTGGACAGGGGGAGATAAGCAGCTGCACCATCACTTTCTTATCTCAGGCTAGCAAGTGGCCTCCCCCGGCTCTGTAGCGTGCGTGTGCACAAGCCCAGAGCTCGGCAGGCAGGCAGGCAGGCAGGCCAGGAATAGGAAGGGCCCCCCCGCCCCCGCCCACAGTGGTGATTCAGTGTTGTGCCTCGGTTGGGGACTTTTGAGAGTAGGCTGTGGCTGGGTGACCACTATAACAGAAAAAGAGAGAAGGCGCACTTCTACGATGTTTATGTGCAGTTCAGAGACTTGGGGTCTGCTCTCTTCTCTGACTTAGAAGTAGACTGTCTTCCCAAGGTGGCCGCATCGGCCACGGCCCCGTCTTCTGTGTAAGGATCCCGTCCGGACTTTCCCCCGACTGGGTCACTAAATTGACAGCGGTGCGTGCCAGGCCTAGAGGGAATCCCACCCAGATATCCGCGAGATGGGGGCTCCTCTGGTGACAGACATCTGGGGCCTCTGTTGCTGGGGGAGGTGGCAGCTTACTGCTCTCAGACTCCGCTCTTAACCTCTTCCCCACAGATCACTCATTTCGCCTTTCCTTCCTAAGAGCAACCAGGCTACCGGCCCTTTAAAAACTATTTAAAAAAAAAAAAAAAAAAAGACGGATAGCCATTCCGACCAATAGACGCCGGAGGATGAAAACCCGGGGCCAATCGTTGCACGGCTCGTCCAGAAGCCCGAAGCGAGCTGGTCGCCGGTTCAGGACTCACCGCCGTTGCAGCCGCGTCGCCGTTACCAGACATGGCTCCGCTCAGGAGTTAGGCCGGGGTGCCGCTACGGCCCCCAGGGCCCGCGGAAGCCGGGCTCTGGCGGGTTAGTACCAGGGAACACGTGTGGCCTGAGCTCGTCCTACAGCCCAAGTCCGGGTTGGCGAACGGCCTCGCGTCACTTCCGGCGCCCTCCCTGGGAGGGGAGGTGCTTCCCTCTGGGCGGGAATTGGAACGATTGCGACAGAGCAGATCTGCTAACGCACCTGCTCCACTTGGCTCACCTGGAGGGTAGGTTCCTGTTTGTCCCATAGGGGTTTGAGATCCAGGCCCGCTGCCTTTTTCTCCCATCCAAGTACTAACCAGGCCCAACCCTGCTTAGCTCCCGAGATCAGAAGAGATCGGGCGTGTTCAAGATGGTATGGCTGTAGACATGCCACCTCTTTCTGAGCCCAAAATACTGATGGTCAATGGTTAAAATATGCTTCCTAGATTTACCTACAAAGTAAACTGCCTCTGCAGTACTAGCCTAATGGCCACCCACACCCAAAGGGACAGTTAAGCTGAAGTTAGCAATGCCCAAGAGGAGAAGGAGAATATATTAACCCTGAAATGCCAGCCTGAACCAGCTACCATGCCCCTGGGCTGGATTTATCGTCTCCAAATAGGAAGGCTGCTCCAGAAAGCTCCTCATCCAGAATTCTACAGCTTAATCTCCCTAGTCGCCCCACAAGCAGTTAGTGCAACTTATGTGGCCCTTTGCTCTCTTCAAATTTAGCTTCGTTACAACCCTGAAGTGGGCAGCATTTCTAAGATGACAAAACTGGTTCAGAGAGATCAAAGGTCATGCCTAAAGACAAGTAACTGTGAAGTGGGAGCACCCACCATCATTGTTAGTGGGAAAAGGGCTTGTTAGGGAAAGTGCTTTTCCCACTAATATTAATAATCATGAATTGGGCACCCATGTGCTAACCACCGCACAAAGAACTGGATGCTCATTGGCTATTTAGGTTTTCATAATATAATAGCTATATAAAGTAGGTGTTATAATTCCTAATGTACAGATGAAGAAACTGAGGTTCAGTTTAGAAGGTAAGAGTTGTCCTAAGTCAAACAGCACAACTAGGATTCAAACTCAAGTTAGCCAACTCAAAATCTACTCAGAGCAGCTACAACACTGCCTATTCTAAGTGTTACCTAAACCAAAACATCCATATTACTTCCAATTTTCTAACCCAAATTACACAGGGATACCCAGCAACATAAACTTTAGCTGACAACTTCACAAAGGAAAAAGTGTTCCAATAAAATGTTTCAATAAAGACCTTTTATCCTGTTTATTATCTGGTACTGAGCACAGCAAGACACTAACCTACCTGTTATGGAGGCAGGCTAAGCCCAAGGTTCCCTATCAGAATCTGCCTCCTGCTTGAGTATTTCGCCCATAACAAGAACCATAGAGACCAACAAGACTAAAGTGCAAGAGCTGTTTTGGATGCCTCAGTCTGGGCTGCTCTTGGAGTCATTAGGTCTTTTGCAGAGGTTCTTCAGTAAATTGAACCATACTAGATGCCACCGGCCCCACTCATTACTGGATTGAGGCCAAGTCAATATGACTGCCAGGAAACACTGTGGGAGGGAAGTGGACCTTTAGGAGAGCAGAAGGAAGGAAGTACATTAAGCACAGTTAAGAATTACCAGGAAGTCCCCAGGAAAAATCCTTCAACTACCAAATCATTATAATATTCTTTTATTTATAGACTCTGAGAGCAAGGATCCAAGCACAGCCTGGTGCTCTTGGATAGAGGATAAAGCAACTATTGTACACACTCAGAGGTTGCTGAGGTGCCCTCCCCCAATGATCTGAAATGATCTACACTGTTAGTCAACAGCAGGGACGGCAGGCTGGCTGAAGGAGGAGGCAGGAAAAGCAAGTCCCCTTTAGTCCTGAGGGCTATGGCATTAGAAAAGAGTGGAGCCCTGGACACGTCTGTGTGCCTTCTGTGCAACAGCTGCCTCAGTCCCTCCATGTCTGTCCTGCCATGTTCCACTATCACACACGCCGCCTTCCCACAAGTTGCTTAAGTTCCCCTCCTGGAGTGTATGAGCAGGTCCCGCTGCAGCCCAGCCTCTAGGCTGGGGGTCAGCCTGGCTGTGGGAGGGTCAGTCAGCAGAGTCAGTTTGTTGAAAACACCTCGGCCAAAGTAGTCAGCAATCACAGAGAAGCTGTCGTTAGAGCACTTGAGCTGCAGGAGAAGAGGAGGGAAGAAGTAAGAATCAGAACTGAGGTGCTTGTTTCTTAAATAAGGAGGAGCAAAGCTCTCCAGTGCTCCAGTGACTCTGTGACACTGGTTGGAGTCCCCTGCCACATCTAGCCCACTCATCCCCACCTGGTGCTGGAACTGATCATGGAGATCTCGTTTCTGTTCCTGGGCCCGGATCATATCCATGACCTTCCGGTTTTCAGGGAGGCAGGTAGGGCAGTCAGCATCACTCTCTGAGTAACTCTCAAAGCAGTGTTGGTGGAAGGAGTGGCCACATAGGAAATGGACTGAGGGTAACTCCAAGGCACTGTTACAGATGCTGCACTTGGTCTTCTGGAAAATCTTTGGACTATAGGCAAGAGAGACCAGAAATGAATTGGGAAGAGTGAGGGCAAGGCCATGAGCCAGGTGGGGAGAGAAGGCAGCTGGATTCGATGGGGAGGGGTCTTGTTAAGGCCACACAGGCCCTGCCCTGCTCTTCTTACCACCTAAAGAGAGTCAAATGAGGACAAAAGCCCTGGCCCAATAGGGAGTCCCAGCATCCTCCCAGCAAGTCCACCTGACCCAAAGGGATAGTTTTCTCTCCTTCAATTTTCACAATTGCTACTAAATTCTTTCAGGTCTGTACTCAGGTGTGACCCTTTCAGTGAAGCCTTTCCTGGACGCCTTATCTAAAATTCTTAACACACTCCTTACCCCACTCCCCTTCCTCAATTTTCTCCTCAGAACTTATCACCTAATACACTACAATAGTTTATAATATAATAGTGCCAATTTAACATGATTACTGTCTGTCTCTCCTACAATGTAAGCTCCATGAAGGCAGGGTTTTTTGTGGGTATTGTTCAGAAGTGTTTGGGACATAACAGAGGCTTAGTAAGTATTTGTGGGATGAAAAAATTGTTCTCTAATACATATTTTACAAGGTTAAGGGAAGATAAGACTTAAGAGTCAGGATTTTTGTTTTCTTTTGAGAGAGAGTCTCACTCTGTTGCCCAGGCTACAGTGCTGTGGCATCAACCTAGCTCACAGCAACCTCAAACTCCTGGGCTCAAGCGATCCTCCTGCCTCAGCCTCTCAAGTAGCTGGGACTACAGGCACATGCCACCAAGCCCAGCTAATTTTTTCTATATATTTTTAGTTGGCTAATTAATTTCTTTTCTATTTTTAGTAGAGATGGGGTCTTGCTCTTGCTCAGACTGGTTTTGAATTCCTGACCTTGAGCGATCCTCCCGCCTCAGCCTCCCAGAGTGCTAGGATTATAGGCCTGAGCCACTGTGCCTGGCCAAGGTCAGGATTAATGTCTACTATAAATAATTCTAAACTGTCCACCCTCTGCATTTTCTAAAGCTAAGTTTTCACTTCCAAATGGCGGCCGGGCGCGGTGGCTCACGCCTGTAATCCTAGCACTCTGGGAGGCCGAGGCAGGTGGATCGCTCAAGGTCAGGAGTTCGAGACCAGCCTGAGCAAGAGCGAGACCCCGTCTCTACTATAAATAGAAAGAAATTAATTGGCCAACTAAAAATACATGTAAAAAATTAGCCTGTAGTCCCAGCTGCTCGGGAGGCTGAGGCAGAAGGATCGCTTGAGCCCAGAAGTGTGAGGTTGCTGTGAGCTAGGCTGATGCCATGGCACTCTACAGCCCGGGCAACAGAGTGAGAGTTAGTCATGTTTGTCTTCTC
>CAUYRT010024056.1:0-21665 GCA_963574885.1 Lepilemur ruficaudatus | reverse complement strand
GATTTAACCCAGGTATGTCTTTCTAAGTCTTCATAATTATAATAGGCAACTGTCAGAAAGGCTGTTAGTAAACCCGGCACTTTGGAGAATGGCTTGAAAAGGATTAGAAGGATCATTAGATAAGAAAATCTATATTATTTACCTGTGAAACCATGGTATGTGAAATCTATTTCAGAAATCAAAGCCCAGTTGTAGATACTTATGAAAAATATCTTACCTTAAGTTGCAGAAGTCTTCTTGAATAATGAACTAGATTTACTATCCTATGTATCTATGTATAATTTTCTATGCATAAATATATTAAATAACTTGTTGACATTTCAAAAGTTTGGCATGCAAAAGCTGCATCACTTAAAAAGTTCACCATCTACCCCTTATCTACACTTACAATGCAAGACTAAATGGATTATGGGAACTAAGCAACTACCTTTGAATTTTAGGTAGCTGCAAATAGTAGAAATAATCAAATGAACATCTTAGGTAATTTTGGCTAATATTGGAGATTATCATAATTTAAACAAAAGGAGATTTTGAAGTTTGAGATATTTGGAGGGTCTACACTGATAAAATTATACTTAGTGATGGTAACCTACTGCAGTCTACGCTCAGCCAACAGGACCTTCTCCTGTGCCCATACATAGCTGGTGATTCAATCAGGAACTGGCTGATTATATTAAGGTTAATGGGACAGTTTTTAAGTTTAAGAATTATATTTCTAAATGCTGAAAAAATTGCTATATCTTTCAATCAGTTGCTGTTGTTCATTAATTTTATCAGTAATGTTAATTTTAAGAATTTATGCCTCTACTTCCAAAAAACGTTTGATTTTGTTTTCTTTTACTTGCTTATCAGATGTGAAAAATGGAAAGAAATTTATCCAGAGAATAATTGAAATTGTCCATCCCTGTTCTTAATAAATGCTTTTTGGAGATCTCAATTAGTAGAAAAAATAAGTCTCAATAATTTTGTTCACATCCTAAACTTTTTAAACTATCATGTAATATTAAGTTATCCCATCATGTTACAATGTTTCCATATATTAACATTAATCCTTAAAATGAGTTTCCTTGTAGGTAAATATGTTTATTTTTATATTGCAAAAGAAAAGTCAAGGATAACGGTAGTTACATAACTTAACCACAATCATATAGTATTTAGCATGTCAGAACCATGATTTTAGAAATAAATTACTATCTACTTACTGGCTGCTCACTATGGGCCAATTACTGCTCAAAGTGCTGTGCATGCATTGTCTAATTTTATTCTTGAAATAATACTGTGAGGTGTATATTATTGACTTCATTTTCAGTAAAGGAAGCTGAAGCTCGAATAATTAAGATAACTGGCTAAAGGACACATGACACTTACGAGAAGGATCTCAGATTTGCATTAACGTCAGTTTAACTCCCAGCTCTGGTCTTGCCTTCGATCAGAGAATAGGTTCCTAGGAGGATTTTTTCAAATGACTACCCAAGGATAATTCTTGGTAGTCCTTGCTTTCTCAATGTGTCCCCCCTTCTTACATGTTTCCCCACTCTTTAAATGTATTTCTTATTATATAAAAGCATGAAAATGTAAAACAAACAAACAAAAAAACCCACCACTCTGTAAAGATTGAGCAATGGCTTAAAATATATAATAGAGCAGGGTATAGTATCATATGTAAACAGAGAATAATTCTATTATAAAAAGGGCAAGATGACAAAATAATGGGCTATGAAGTCAAAACAAAGTGTCATAATAACATTTCCAGAATTTACTAGTGGTGATGCTTTTAGTGAAATATATAGTATAGATAAAATGACGTGTAGCAGTACCCTGTAACATTCATGGGGGCTTGGGCAGGTGGGAGGAGGAAGTACCCTTGTACCTCTTAAACTGTCACTGTGAGCACATGATACAGTTTAAAACTTTCCCCATAGCTTTAAGATGCTAATGCAGTTCCAAGATACTTCTCATAAGGAAAGCAATTATCGCCTAATTTACATATGGACATGTGACCTAGAATATTCTGATGTGAACCAACAAACTAAATCCCAGTAAGAAGTTCTAGAGCATTTTAGGACACAGCAACTGGATTTAACAATCAGTTACTGCTATGGAGCACGAATGCGGGGTTAGAGTCCACCTTTGCTGCCCGATTACATTCCAGTACAGCGGTGAGAGGGAATCCTGAGCCCTTGACTTAGTTTCTTCTGGCCCTGGAGGCAAGTAACAGGAAGTGACATGCATCCAGTTACAAAGCACAGTGTGACTTTAGCTTTAGAAAAATTACCATAGTAGGTCACGTGTTGCGGATTTCAGTCCTGTTAATAATATTTGTCTCTGTTTCTGTGCATATGTGACATTCACTTTGTTTTTGTATGAGAGAAACACACCATGGTGTATGTCCTTGTCTTTTTCTGCAGGTGATTCCCTCTTTTCTCATCTGAATATTTTTTTCTGTTCTGTTGGATTTTCCTCTGACTCTGTCTTACCCTTCTGTTTGCTTTTTCCTCCACATTTCTAATTCTTTCTATTGTCAGTTGCCTGCTTCGTTAAGCCATAAAATAAAATAAAATTATAAACAAAGAGCTCTGAGTAGTTTTTGGACTCTGGCTTCAATATGAAAATATAAACGAATTTGCTTTTACTTCTGTAGCTTTCTGATTTAGGGTCCAATGCCATTGAAACAAAGAGTGAGGCATGAGTCCACATTTTCTGTCTTTCCATGAACTATTTTGAATCGAATAAATGAAACAAATAAATGGTAGTTTGAAAGAGAGAATTTTGGTTATATCCAATTTATTATTGTCATGAAATTTGTTTTTAATTTTAAATTAAGGCAACATTCAGAATTGTTAAATGTTGCTTTAATGCAAAGATATCAATATGTTCACAATAGGAGAGGGTTTTTTCCTTACGCTGTACATACACAGATATAAATCCTCTCATAGGTTGAAACCAATTCTAAAATATCCTGTTTAACACTTAATCCCATCTGCTTAAATATGTACTGGTTATACTATATCATTAACCCAGCAGATATTTGCTACAACAAATTCACTACAGACTTCAGTAAGAATTTCTCCTATCATCATTAATGCTCACAGTTCTGCATTTCAGTTCATTTTCTAGTGAAATTTCACTTGAAAGGAAATGAATTTTTAGGGGCCTAATCCTACATTTTCTTTCAACATTTTCTTTCAATCAAATGAAATGTCTGATTTTCATTTGATTAGAATATTTTGGTGAGCTTACTGTTATCTACTATTTATTCTTTTGCAAAGCAGCATTTACAACACGTGTGGGAAGTCACTGTTTGCTTTAGGTTGCTGTCTAAAATGAAAGATATCTATTGTATTTACTTGATCACTAGGGATGGTACAGATCCATCTTGCAAAAACTGTCCTCAGAGAGATTTACTAAGCTTCTAAGGCAAATAGGGCCGCAACAAGGCCTCATTACCGCTGCACGTGTATCTGTAATTACATACACTTCTAACTCAATACGAAGGGTGATCATCAAATGTAAGCAGTGGTTGGCTCTCATGGAGCTATTATGGATGGTTTTTCTGTTTTTTTATGCCTTTTATTTTTGCGATGAACAAAGAAGAAGAAACAGCTAAAATATAGCTATTTTTAAAAAAGAGAGCAATGTGACCTAGATAAAGAGGAATTTAAAACAGCTAGTTGATTAGACCCTAAAGGATGTCATTTGTCATAGACATGTTCTTCAAATATTTATTAAGGTTTAATAATGAGTATTTTCTAAATACTTTATTCCTTTTAAAATCCCCCAAATCTAGGTAATATTTATTACTTTAAATATTTAAGCATTTAGTGAGCTTAAATAAAGTAAGACAATATTTCAGTGCTATTCAGTGAGACTAGGTTTTATAAATGATGCAAGCAAGGTGTCTATTTTCATTTTCGTGAATATGAAGAGAGGGCAGGAATCCTATTTACTAAATGATTTCATTAAAGATGAAAACTCAATTTCATTTTTAAATCTATCCTTAAATAGTATGCATATACATATATTAATATATATACATTTATACACATACAGACATAATCAGAACTGAATAAGCAAATATTATGTAAGTGGGCTTGCAAGTTACGTGCTAAGCTGTAATAACTGGATAATCAAGATAAAATGGCACTTCCGTATGGTGTTAGTTACACAGCCAAACAGTATTGTCCCATCTATGTTAAACAGATACTATGCCTTGAAGCTTTGTTGTTGGATAAATATGTTAGAGAGAAAATTAGAAACCCGGTTGGACTGGATTCATTCTGAACAGATTCAGATGATACCCAGCTCTTTGGAAATGATATTTATGGCTTGTTGAACATTTGTGGTGCAATGAAATTTGTAAATTGCAATTAACACAACAAAGCTGAAAAATGAAGAAAGTTGTGAGATTTCAGTATCTCTGTGGCTGAGCTGCTGCTGTGTGTCTGGTGGGGGGATCTCTGGGATATTCTAATCCTAGCAACATATTTTCTTTCCATTCAGTTGTAACTATCATTCAGGGAAGTGACAAATATATCTACTAGACTTCTCTTTCAGTGGGTAAGGAGCAGCTCTTGTTTTAGAGAAAATTTAGCAAGGATGCAGTAATTTGCAGTGACTTGAAAAGCAGGAACTGGATGTCCTCCATGCATAAAGTAATCCCAAATTGTAAGATGAATTACTTTAAAATCTGTGTCGGTTCTCTCAGTCCAATGACTGGAAAATTACTAATTGCATGCAGTCCTCTGAAGGGCTTGATTTAAGATCACGTAGTTGACTTAAGCACAGAAAATATCATGCTGAAGAAATTTTAAACTCCACTAAAGTAAATTGCAATCCATCACTGGGCATTTTGCACTGTTTGCAATAACTGTGCTAATTGTGGTCATCTGATGAATATGTTTGTGATAGAAGAGACCTCTCAATATTAATCATTATGGCTTACATGTTTGACAGTACAGAATTACTATTTGACATATTTACAGAGACTTTTAGATTCTGGTTTTAATAAATCAAATGTGCTTTGTTTTCCCTTTGTTGATTTTCCTTACATTAGTGTCACCTGGATGAGACAAACTCCTTTCATTAGAATACTTTAACGGATATTGATGTTATGATGTCAAGGTCTCTCTTTCTATCTCTCCTTCTATATATTAACATGTATGTGTGTGTTCCACATATATATAATTTTATTATATTATATATTTATATTATACATTTATATAATATATAATTATGTTATATAATTATAATATATAATATGTAAAATATATTATATATTATATATCTGAATATATAAATATATAATTTAACCTATATATATAAAATCACCAACTTAATTTTAAAAAGTAATAAAACTTTGCCTTAAAGTGTTGCAGTATCAGTTTTTCTATTTCTTCTTCTAACATGCCCAACTTCCATAATATTTCAACCTTGTGGAAAGAAATAGGAACAGAAAATAAAAGAGTCACCAGTGGGAAATTTCCTTGATGCTTTGGTACTTCTACGTACACTACCTGGTAGACTTTCCCAGAGGTCATTGAACAGAAAAGCTCTCAGACCAAATTAAGAAGACCAGGTCACAGAGACTATGACATCAATTGAGATGCACAGTATGAAGGAAGAGGAAGATGACCCAGGTGGAGTAGGGTGACAGCAGGGTGCACAGCTTGTGATTAAGGTAGACCCCCTTGGCCAATGGAAAACTCATCCAGACAGTTGGATACCTAGTAGTCCTGTCTTTATATAACTTTGTATAATATTGATGTATTAATTATATAAAACAGTTCAAATTTTACTGGTAGAATATATTATTTTCTGCCTTGTTCATCACTGTTACCTGTGAATACACACGTCACTGAGAAAAACTATCAGCTGTTTTATGTTTGCTATTAATATCTACATGTTCCTTTTCACTAATGTCATTTGTTTCAGACAAGCAGAAACAGACCCCAGAGCTTCAAAGAATATTTTTGAATGACATTTAATATGGGAATAATATTGTCTACTATTTTTCTCCCCAGTGAGCTGGGAAGACTTGCCTTTTTTTTCCAGTTTCCGTAAGATGCACTTCAGTATAGAACCCAGAATCCCAGATGTTCTGAAAGTACGTAATTTGAGAACCAGTGATTTAGTCTGAAGAAAATAATAAGACAGCTAAATAACTATTTTAAGGCTATAAGTGGACATTTTATGGAGAATAGCATCTAGTGATACTTAATTTACTGGAGTTGCTATTTTTATCCATTGAGGTCTGATTGGTGACTAATTCTTGGCAGAAGAGAAGGTTTAAGATAGTCCTTATTTGTTTAGATATTGATTTTCTCATTTTTGTAATTTCTGTTGTATTATGTTTACTTCAAAATTTTATAAACTATATAAATGATTTCAAATAATTTGTTGAATGCCAGAAAAATGATAAATTCATTTTTATCTCTTTAAGCTACAATTTGAGGTCCACTAGAAAAAAAGTATCAAAACAGCTGTGCTAATTGTTACTACTTGCAGCACCCACAAAAGCTGATATCCAGAAGTGGAAATTCTGTCACTGTTTTGCTTGTGTCAATTCCCTCTCTAAAAAAGTAATAGGGTAATAGTTCCTCACCACCTACCGGATAAAATCCAGACTCCTTAACAAACCTGTAAGACTTTCTTTCTTTTTTAATATTGAAAACAATTTTAATCGTAGTAAAAAACACATACTATAAAATTTACCATCTTAACCATTTTTAAATGTAGAGTTCCATATTGTTAAGTATATTCACATTGTTATGCAATAGATCTCCAGAACCTTTTCATTGTGCAAAACTGAAACTCTTTTGACATGAACAGCCACTCTTTTTTTTTTTCCCCTCAAGCCCCTAGCAACCACAGTTCCATTCTGTAAAACTTCCTTGATCTGGTTCCTGCCTCTGCTATTTGATTATTTTCTCTGACCCACCTCAAAGCCTGCTTTATTGCCATAAACAATCTCTAGTTCCCATGCTGCCTCCCATTTCAGGGTCTTCATTCATGTCCTTCCCATTGGCTGGGATACTTGTCCTCTACACCTTGAATGGTTATCTTCTAGTTCACCTTTCAGACATAGACTTAAAAGTCTTTCCTAAAGAGGCAGATACACACCTATTATGTGCTTTTATAGAGCACCTTGTATTTCCAACTATCAAATAATTAGCTATTTTTTTCTTATAGAATGTGAGCCCTTTGAAACCAGAAACAACAGCTACACAAATAAGGACACCCAGTCTTGCACATCGTTTGTCCCTGGCACTACAGCACACGCTAAATAAGCACTTACTGACTGAGTAAGTGGGCAATACTCAAAATAACTAGATTTCATTCTCATTTTGTCACTCACTATTTGTGTGCCCTTGAATAAATAAAGATAATGACAATAATGACAACAACAATAATAGCAGTGGTACCAGCAGCCATCCCTGACATTTACAAAGCAGTTACTATGTAGTAGGCATTTAAAAATCCTTACCTATATTAACCTATTCAATCCTTGTCATAAGTCTGTGCAGTGCTCTGATCATGTCCATTGTCAGATGAGTAAAAAGGACGGAGATGTTAAGTGATTTGTCCAAGGTGACACAGTTCATAAGAAACAAAACCGTTATTGGAATCAGCCATTTTGAATATGAAGTCAGTTTCTGAAATCTTATTGCCTGATGTGCTGGGACCCCATTTCCTTATTTATAACAAGTGATTACGACTATTTCAAAGATGCACAATGAACATTAAATGTTTTCATCTATTCAAGCTGCTCAGCGCACAGTACCTGGCAAGCAGTGAAAACTCAACGAATGACAGCCGTTACTGCCGTACTCTGCTCCAAGTGCCTTTCTCAGAGCTTAGGATCAGACAGGTTTCAATAAATATTAGCTCCTTTCTTCTCTCTTTTCTTTCTTAATTAGAACAAGTCAGAGGCAACTACTAGTGCAAAAAAATTTAGGCCGGTGATATCTTGTAATGGCCACCAAGAAATGGAGTTATAATTATTACAAGCTATACGAATAGCTTTCATAAGAAAACAGCATCCTATAACTGAGTGCTAATACTTTCTGGGATTGTGATAAAAATGTGACATTTGAATAACACTTACAAATTTAAAGGCATGTTCACATCATTCCTGTTATAACTGATTTTGAGAGAAAATATAGAATATTACAATTTCTATTTTACAAATATAATTCAGTGATTTGCTGAAGATAAGAATTGTTGGGCCCAAATAAGAATTAGAAATTATATTTCTAGATTACTTGTTCTGTGAAAACATAATTCATCATCTAAGCAAGACCTTTTTGACAGTGGTGCGGGGCACTTAACAATCAAGTTGGGAAACAAACATCAACTGTGACTACCCAGGGCCACTCAGGAGGCATGGTACCACTTCCTGTTACTCCTCTTCTTCCTTAAATCATCTATCTTTGCTTTTCTTATTCCTAATAAGCATCACATCGATTTAAATCTTCCTCTCCCTTGATCTGTGGAGAATGACTTGTTCCTCCTCTTTAGAAACTATCGCAAATAGTTCCATTTGCGATACACATGTATACATATGAGAATCAAACATGTATCTGACTGCAAAAAATAAGAGAGAAATCCGCCTTGACGCAATGACTACATATACACGTATGAGCAAATGTCCTGAGCTTGGACGGCAAAGGCTGGCATCACTTGATAAGTTTTGCTTAAATTTTATGTTGATTGTATTCATTTTATATTTTTACCGTAGTCATGCATCAGTGTTTATTGTAATGGAAAGTAATTTGGTATTTTAGTAGAATTATGGATTATTACTAGATACCTCACATTCTAGAATGTTGAATATAACGAAGAAGTTATTATCATGACCTGCTCTGGTTTCACATAAACTAAAGAGCAAGGTGCTATCTTACGGGGCCTCTTCATTCTCTGCAGAACCCAGCTGGGGGATTGAAGAGAAACATTCTGGTAAGAATGACAGCTTTTCTAGGAAGAGATACAGACAACTAAGTCCTAGAGAAAGGAGCAAAGCAAATGCTTTGGAAGATAACCAATTGAGGGTCCAAAGAGCGAGAATGGATAGAAATGTTGAACAGGTAAGGGGAAAGCGAACACAGGTAGAGTGTGGGCTGATGGGCTCTGTGAAAGCTGAAGGGCTGGAATTAATCTGACAGGAGCCAGAAAAACCAGTCAATCCCCATGGAATAGATGGAATGTTGGTCAGAACCCGTAAGAACCAGCCTCATGTGCAAAAAATTCAGAGGCACACCTGGACCCATTTCCACCAAGATACAGGAGTATCCTTAAAATATTGTTGCAGGTGTTTTTCCAGGCCCTGCTGTTTGCTGTTTCTTCTTAACCCACTTCCTAACCCTCATGCATGTAAGAGGACAGAAGGCTATTATACAATCCACAAGCACTTTATAGGTACTGCCCTGAAGCTTTGAGGGTTCCAGGCCAGGCAAATGGAATTGCATCTACAGGTCATCCCCAAACTAGATGATCTAGCCCAGATCATCTAGTCTGGCTGCAGAGAGTCTTGCAATTTGGATGTAGGTTTTTGGTGTTCTTGTTCTTTTGAAATCTGTATTGAGATCTTGAATTAAATAATTCCATACTAATTTAAACTTGTATTTTGTGGAAAAGCCAAAAGTATGGCAAGTATAACATGCTTTTTATTGATTCAGCAAATGAGTTGCAATAAGATAATGACTGTGCTTTTATATGAAAATTAATACTGAATTGTTTGATATTAATAGCTTTGATAATTTGAGATTTATGAATATGATGGTGTTAATACGTAAGTGGGTAAATATTTATTCCAGAAATTTTCAGTTTGGCCAGCATAACACACACACTTATTTGTTAATGGTTGTGTGTGGTGTAATGAAACAGACAAGCATGTACACTTGAAATCAAAATCCTATCAGAGTTCTTTTGACCTTTTTAATCAATTTCTCCATCAGACATTTTGCCTGCATTGCCTAAGTAACAGGATGGAGTGGCTACGTTTTGATGTTACTTCCTCTTGTCGTTTTTGCAAGGTGGTGATGGGGAGATGCTACCATCAGTTGAATATATAAGTGCAATAGCCAAATAAAGGGATAATCAATTTATCTCCACGATCAGTCACTGAACAATTGATATTGGAAAATAATTCAGTGCCATTTTTAATGTCCAAAATAAGAGGTTATTTATAATCTATTACCATTAGGGATGACATAATGACATAAGCACAAAACTCAGTATTGTTCGATAGAATTATTCAAACCGTTTAAATCATTTGAACATCCAGTCAGAATAAACTTCGAATTAGTCAAGTGATTCTTTTGACAAATGTTATATTTTACTGATCAGCTGATAAAATTCCTAAGGGTTTTTCTTAAAGTCTTAGAACAGGTCTATACCTCAGTGACAAAATCAAGAATATAATCGATTATACAAGGAGAACACATGTGCATGTGTGTGTGTATACACATAAACATATATTTACCTAAGTATTTCAAAATAATTGAAAGCGATATTTTGGGATTAGTGATCTCTACAAATCTTTATATCTACAATGACTCCTTACTATCTATTAAACCAAAATCAGTTTTTCAGAGTTAGAGCTTGCATTTTTACAGATTTCTAGCTTCTGAACTATTCACATGTAGACTATCAATAGTATCTGTTGATTGAAAATAATAAATAAATCAAGGCCAATATTGTTAACTGGAAGGTGAAGCTCTCCATAATGTTACTCTTTGTCTTCCCTAAATTATTGTTTCTCCCAAGTGAAGCCTCAGATGTAATTACGGACATCTTCTCCACAAATCTCCTACTTGCCCTCCACCCCAATAACATTCATGGACTGTCTTCCTTCCTTCCCTCCTGTTAGTGTAGAGTTGACCACACATTGTTAACTGTATCAAGCAAATTTCATACCTTCCTTTGTTTATTTGCTGCATGGCAGTGCATACTGCCTCAGTTACGGTCTTGTTCCTTATTTAAAAGTGTGGACCATTTCTTGCATCTCATCAGAAGCTTGTACGAGCAAAGCTTGTATGTGTTAACATAAGTCTTTAGTC
Source organism: Lepilemur ruficaudatus (assembly GCA_963574885.1). Classification (NCBI taxonomy): domain Eukaryota; kingdom Metazoa; phylum Chordata; class Mammalia; order Primates; family Lepilemuridae; genus Lepilemur; species Lepilemur ruficaudatus. Next base: position 10,608 of record CAUYRT010024056.1, on the reverse strand, counting down.
CAGAGTCACATCTGTATATAACATTTTCTTTTACAAAGTGCCTTTGAGGGACTATTTATAATGAAAACCAACTGGGAATTAGGACACATGTCAATTAGTTACCTCTAATATGAGCTTATTAAATGACACTTATAACAAAAATGTACCCAAGAATCCATAAGACTATTTATGAAGATATGTGTGACAAATATGTATAATTTCATTACAACAAAATCAGATTCTTAAACTTTTGCATGTGATCAAATAACTAATTTTGCAATGCAGTAGGGCTGCTGTCCTTGCTTGTTGCATGAAAAGGAAAGGTTGGGTCCTGGTTCTGAGGGTCAATTGTTGCTTTCACTGAAGACACGCCCTCTTTCTCGCAGCCCTGTAGGACTGCCTCTGACCCATGATGTGCTTGTGAAAATTGATATTCACGGTTTATGGGCCACAAGGAATAATTTAAATGGTGACAAATCCCTGGAGGTGTTTAATACAGTCAAGCATGCATGTTTAATAAGGAATACAAATTTTGAAAAGACAGTTGTAAGAATATAAAATCTGTGTCAGGTCTGCCCAGACTAATATCATTTATCTTATTTTATCTTAAAATACAAAGTCTCCACCATGATTTAGGTATTTATACTTTATATGCATTTGTGTATTTATGCTTGTAAATATATATATAGCTATTTAACTTCTTTAATATTTCATTATGATTGATTTAAATATGAGTCTTTACTTCCTGTTCTTCAAAGTGCAGTCCATGGACCGGTAACACTGGTATCATACAAGGGAGCTTGTGAAAAATGTAGAATTCGGATGTCACCCTGAACAACGGAGTAAAAAATCTAAGTTTTAACAAGACCCATTCTTGTTATGTGATTAAAGCTTGAGTGCTGCTGTGTATCTCTGTGAAATATATTCTCTGTAGATATAAATTAGTATTAGGTTTTAAAATATTGCCATCATTTTTAAGATGTGAGCCCCTGGAAATAATCATTTAATATTTCTCTTAAAAAGATCTTCACTTCTAGCTTCTACTTACCAGATGGAGATTGTATTCAGGAGTCGCACAAACAAAATATTACAAAGAAGCATTCGACACACTGTCCTTAGTAAACCCCAAAGCAAGACGTCATTAGACACTGTGAACATAACAGGCCTACATATCAATGGAAGCAGGTTCTTCCTCCCTATGGATGCCTTTGTCTTCAGTTGCTGCATCTGTATTTCATGTGGGCATCTAAAGGACAGTCATAGAATTGTACATAAATAAAATATGGGGACAAATGGACCTGCGGGAACTGACGTACATTGCTCCTGGAGTAACAGGGTTTCTGGTTGTAGGGCTTTCCAGGGGGATGATCTTAGATTCCTCAGGCTCCTTCTTTCATTCTTTCCTCATTTCAGACTCATCCCTTGTGGGAAAAAGGACAAATAATGTAATTACATCAAGTAATGTGTATGAAATCCCTATCCTGTCTAGTACATGTATTTTCAAATGCTAAACATTTCTAATTCTTATCATCACCTTCAATTAAATATTCAAGACATTAAGGTAAATACCAGAAGGCATTCAATGCTAATGATTCAAAATTTATTCTTGACTAATGGGTATTAATTAATTGTGAGGTCAGTTAACAAATATTTATTGAGAGTTTACACTGTTCAAGGAATTGCGCTTTAGACACTGGAGATTCATCAGTAATAGGCACACATGGATTTTAATAATCGGACTAATCGGACCTCCCAGAGGGTAATTGTGTCAGTAAATAAATACTGTACCTGTAATAAAATTAGTCAATGCCACTATAGTATAAAGACTTGTTTGCTTTTTATTATTTTGAGATCTTCTTTTTGTTTCTTATATAAAACAAGGTAACTTATGTGGAACTGGAAAGCAATCACTTGCATATAATAAATAGAAATGAAAATGAATTTTCCATCTTGTAAGTCACAAACTGCAAATGAAATATTTTTATACACTTCAAATGAATAAAAAAATAAAATTATTTGCTGAGAAAGCAGATTGACCATTACATCATAGGATTTTTCCTGCTTTTCGTTTTCTTGTAACTTTTCCTCTTTTCAGGGTGATTTAACATATAACATCTCATTTGATCCTCGAAGAGAAGTAGAGAAATTGAGAATGTTTTTCACTGTACCAAGAAAGTGTGGTTAGATTACTGTAGTTAAGATTCAAATTTGTCAATTTATTAGAGTAAAAAACCTTAGTACAGAAATAACATGGGCTCTTTCAGATGATAACTAGTTCACATAAGATGCTTCTCATTAGTAATCAGAATAGAAAAAGTACTTGGTGAGACATAAAATTATCTTATATGCTGCTGATTGCATATGGGAAACAAATCAGGAATAATTAACTTTAGAATGAAATGTTTTACCTTAAGTTTGTTTGTTTGTGTGCAAGTGTGATTTTTTTTTCTTTTTTTTTTACAATCTCAGTAGGGAGTCATCAATACATTTTAACTGTGAGTTTTTGGATTAAAAAAAGTCTACAGCTCTTCTTGGGTAAACACAACTCTCTTCCTTAGAGTTATTTTCTAGAAGAAGGGGCTATTACATGGCAGAATGTTAGTTATCTATAGCTTACAAAAGTGAAAGATACAGTGAGTATGGGTTAAGAGTATGGTCCTATGATTCTCCACTAGTTCCTAAGATCACCTTTCAAATATTAGCTTTATACCAGAGTTTGGACATTGTACAAAAGTATGAGGTTTTGCACTCAGAATGCTTAGAATATAATGGGGAAGTGTATAGAGAAAAGTCAAACAAATATTCATGTAATTAACAAAACTAAAGGGTGGAAGTTCATTTCCTAACTTAACTGGAGAGAACCCTAGTTTCAGTATAGCAGAAATAAGATCTTCTCTTGTGGAAAGTGTGAGCCTCACAAAATAAGCACCATTTGAAGTTAACTGCACAAGATGGTAGATTTTTACAGACGGAGGTGGAGAGGGAAACCTTGAAAACGGGAAGAACGAAATGATGTAAGGGAGTGAAAACATAAATCACTATCACAGCATAGCAAATAATTCTGTTATGATAGTGTAAGGTAGGTGTAAGGAAACAGAGCTCAAGATGGAAATTGACATTATTTTGTAAAGGTTGTGAATATCATGACAACTATTTTACTCAGTAGGAAATAAAAAAAATGAAACTAATGAATGAGTATAGGGATATCAGTATGTCAGTAGAAGGGATTGGAGTGGACAGAATTTAGAGATATATTGGTTTAGATGGAGGCAAATTGTGTGAGCCTGAATCCAGCTTTCTCTGAGATCAAAGTCCCAAAGCACTTAAAGCAGTGCGGGAAGCTACTCTGCAAAAAGTTTTTCCACCAAGAACTTTTCAAAACATTTACAAGTAAAAAGGTTTATTGAGATTATTAAATTTAAAAGATTACTTATTTAATTAGTTGGCTCAAAATATAATTGACCTTGAAAAGATAAAGTGGAGATTCCTTTACACTTAAGTAAGAATCAGTTTAGCCTGTTTTTCTTACTCCTGTCTGAGTTTACTATAATTCATCAGAATGATATAATAATTTTAGAATTGTATGCAATTAACCCAAAAAGCCTAAAATATCAACTAAGCAAAATTGATAAAATAACAGAAAGAAACTCTTGTAAAACTATTTTTCACATTATAGGCGATTTCACCAAATCTTTCTCAATTACTGATAGGTCAAGGAAATGAAAAATAAGCAAAGATAAATATTTGGACAACACAATTAACAAGTCTGATTTATTAAAACCCTGTACATAATACTGAAAAATTAAATTATATGCTGTTCATTTATTTTTTAAATCCTCTGCTAAGCCACACAAAGCAAGTCTCGCCAAATTTCAGTAAATTTTAAAAAATTAATATAATAGGATAATACAGAGAGGCAGTAAAGTTTAGTGGTTAGAGTATGGGTGTTTCAGCCTCATAACATGACTTCAAGTTTCAAAATTAACAAATCAATATAGGGAAAATACTTGGAAAAATATCTTAAACATAGGGAGATTATGTAAGAATTTGCTATCATTGAAACAATAGTAGTTCTGTGTAGTTCAGGAGTGATGGGGAATGAAATAGTTTTTTCAGAGCATTATGTATTAGAAGGCAAGACTGATCCCCAGAGGGTTTGGATAAAGACCCAGAATAGGGGTAGGGAGTGCAATAGGATAAAGGCGGAAAAGGGAGCCTAGATTTTGTAAGAAGGAAAGAGGGAAAGGGAAAGTGAGGACAAAACCAAAACCAAACAAAACCACAAAATCTCCTTTGTTTCATCTTGAGTACGTTGGGTAACAGCATTGAATCTCAGACACTGGTTAAACCTCATTCTTGGCCCTGGTTCTGTCCCTGGTGGCTCTGGAAATGTTTTAATAAATCTAGGTGACATCACTTTTTCTGGTTATTAACATGGGCATCTAAATGTTTCCCCTCCTTAGGGTCTTTGGCATGCATGACAGAGGTCATGAGCCCCTGACTCACCTTGGAGTTATAGACGTGATTATGGGATGTTGCAACTGAGTAGCAGTGTTGGAGCTGGTGTGCTTGTACGTCATTGAACATAGCCTGGTATCACACATTCTTAGGCAATTTTAATTTCATTGTCAATTTTCTGTAAAGACCAAGCGTGGTGCTTTTGGGTTTGGATCTTGGTATATATAGTCCACAGACTTTTGGATCAAATGTAGTAGGCACAGTGATCTTTTAGTTACAGTTATTAGAATAGAAACTTTTTCTATCTCAGGAGGATACCAAGTACCTGCATGGAGAATGGATCATTTAATCTCCATTCAATCTCATTATTGTGAAATATATGAATGCTTGTTGGAAAGGCCCTTTTTCTCTACCCTTATTTATTAAGGTATAATTGACCAATAAAAATTATATGTTATTTGTGATGTACAATGTGATGTTTTGATCCATGCATACAATGTGAAATGATTACATCAAGCTAATTAACTTATCCCTCATCTAACATACATATCATTTTTTTTGTGCTAAGAACATTTATGATACAATCTCTTGGCAATTTTGATACTGTTAATGACAGTATATTATCATTAACTATTGTCACTACGCTGTACGATAGATCTCCAGAACTTATCCTATGTGAAATATTTTCTCCCATTCTAAAGGCTGTCTCTTCACTCTGTGGGTTGCTTCCTTTGTTGTACAGAAATTTATTCATTTGGTGCAATTCCATTTGTGTATTTTTGCTTTTATTTTCAGTGATTTTGGGGCCATATCCAAAAAGAATTGTTGACCAGACCAGTGTCAAGAAGCTTTCTCTCTATGTTTTCCTCTAGTAGTTTTACAGTTCCAGGTGGTATGTTTAAGTCTTTAATCTATTTTGAGTTGAGTTTTGTATATGAAGCGAGACAAAGACCCAGTTTCATTCTTTTGCATGTTGATAGCCCATTTTCCCTACACCTTTTACTGACGAGACTGTCCTTTCCCGTTGTATGATCTTGGAACAGAACAGAGAGCCCATAAATAAATGTGCCTTCATAATCTGCTGAAAGGCCCCTTTTAAAGTGTTATCAAGCCAAGCATTCTTTTCTCATTAACATTGAGAAGCAGCTTTCAAATCTAGTGCATCCCCAGTGAAGATGTGGAAAATAACTGTGTTAGAATACAGATGTATCTTGATAGTATGATTCCTATGTGATATGAATGTTGCATATTCATGATAAGATACAGTTGTGAGAGAATTAGAATGATTTATCTCAAAAAAAGCCTGTGCTAAAACAAAGTGCTAAGCTGTGAAAAATCATGTTCCGTGTTGGAATCTTCTCCACAATGTCTTGAAAAGAAACCTGATTTTTCCCCTTTGGATACAGATTCAGTTATCAATATTTATTAAGTGTCTTGGGGTGATCCTTGGATCCGTGTTATTGCTCTGCCTTGCTGGCAGTAAAAAATAATAAATAAATATCGGTGCTATGTGCAAAAAGAGGAATTCCCTGGTTTGAATTTCTTTACTTAAGAAAAATGAACATGGGTCGCTATAAATATTCTATTTATTTTTTGTTATTTGTCTGTGTGAACCCGGTTATAAAATAACAAGAAAGTGAAGGGGTCAGATCTGTGTTGACTAAGGGGCAATAGCAGTTTCCGGTAGCACATTAGAACTTCCAGAGACCTGCATAATCACCTAATCCAACAATCTTATGAATATTTATTGAAGCTGAGTGCTAGAGAGCGTCTATAATTTGACTAATATCACACAGCCAGTGTATGAAACACGAGAGAGCAGATCCCCTCTCTGTCTCTTAACTCTTGATACAGTGCTCTTTCCACTTTAACAGGATCTGCCTTCAGTCCTGTTCTGTGCAACTTTCGATAGGCATCTCAGAAGCCTTTTAAAGAGTAATAAAACCTCTGTGTTATCTTGTTTCTATTTGTTTAAGTTTGGTGGCAGTTAAAAGCCAATATTTGTATTCCCTGGCTCTAGGTATTAGTGCTACAGACTTTTCCCGTCATGGACTGGAATATCTACGGTGTCATGTTTGTTAAGGACCATTTATTAAAGTTGATAATAATTCCAACTTGTGAGTATAAATGGAGTAGAATGAAAAATACGTGTGGTAGAATCATTCATTCAGGACTTTCAAGGGCCACTGTGACAGTCACAGTGAAATGAATGAAATAGATTAACAGATATTTTTGGTAAATTCTTTAATCTTAAAGATTTTACTCTTAGAAACTTGAATGTCTTGATATTGAGAGTATAATCATGACAGACCACGTCATAAGACACTATATGTAAATTTAAAATGGGAATTTATTACATTTCAATAAAAGTACAACTTTCACAGAAGGCAGATTTCTCAAGTTGGCATCTTGTGTCCTTGCAGTCAGACCTACCTGCGTAACCAAATGGTAATCTCAAGATTGTTATGAGGTCACCAAGGCAGAGGAAGGAGTGTGAATCACCTGATCCATGCAGACTAATGCGCTGGGCTCTACTATAGAGACACCCTTATCTGTCTTTGGTCCTCTTTCTTTAGTAGTTAATTCCAGGCCGATGAACTGCATCCATCTTCTGATTGGACAGTCCTTTGTCTTAATATGTTAATACTTTGGGCCAGATTTGGGGCTTGGGGATATCATTTTTTAAAAGAGTTTGCTTACTTATTTATGCTTTAACAACAGTGACAATAACTGCCATCAATTATTTGCATGTCTAATATCCTCCAGGCACTTTGCTGCACTTTAGATGCATTATCTGTTTCAAGTGTCACAAGCCTGTAGGCTACATCTTCTTTCCTTTCTTGCAAATGAAAATTCTCACATCTCAGAGGGCTTAAACAGCTTGCAAGATCTCACACTGGATTAAACCCAAGTCTGTCTGACTCAAAGCTCTGTCTGCTGTACTTTCTGTGCTGGGTTTTTATAGTCTCTCTTCTTGCCTCACAGCCAGCCAGGCTGAGTCTAATGCATACCTCTGTCTTTTCTTTTTCATTCCCACTGCTCTAACCTCAATTCTGGGCATCATTATTTGCTACCTGGCCTATTGCATTAGTCTCCTACAAGGATTTCACAAACTCCTTTCTCAATTCTAACCTATTTTAAATAATTAAAAGATCAATTTCCTAAGGCACATTCTGATTATGCTACTTACCTTCAGGAAATCATTAAGGCTCCCTGTTGTCCATACAAATAATCACCACAACTGATGGTTGGACGTGCAGCGTACTCCATGTCCAGCTTCAGATTTCCTCTCAACCAGCTCGCCCACTAATATTCTTCCCACAGGCTGTGCGCCAGGCAAACGGCAGCACTCACTGTGGTCTGTATGGAAATCTGCTCTATGGCCTCCATATTCTTCTTGTTCTGTTTCCTCTGTTAGGAATATCCCAAATTTTTTATGGCTATATCCAAATCATCCCTCCCAACTTAATGCAAATGAGATTTAAATTGCAGCAATTGACTTGGGAGAATGTCTTCTATATAATGCAGGTTTCTGTTTTTCTTTAAACTCCATCTATACCTGATTCTTGTTTTTTTTTTTTTTTTTTTTTTTTTTGAGACAGAGTCTCACTCTGTTGCCTGGGCTAGAGTGAGTGCCATGGCGTCAGCCTAGCTCACAGCAACCTCAAACTCCTGGGCCCAAACGATCCTTCTGCCTCAGCCTCCCAAGTAACTGGGACTACAGGCATGCGCCACCATGACCAGCCAATTTTTTCTATATATTTTTAGTTGGCCAATTAATTTCTTTCTATTTATCATAGAGACGAGGTCTGTCTCTTGCTCAGGCTGGTTTCGAACTCCTGACCTTGAGCGATCCGCCCGCCTCGGCCTTCCAGAGTGCTAGGATTATAGGCGTGAGCCACCGCACCCGGCCTTATACCTGATTCTTCCAGGTATGTTTCCACCTCTGACTGTTAGCACTAGATCTGCACTTGCATTCTGGCCTTTATTACATTTAATGGTATACTAGAGTGATTCAAACATGCTTTTTCCTACCAAAATGTAAGTTTCTTGTCACAGGTTGATTCCCCCAGAAGTTAAGACTGAAATGAGGTTTAAGTGCAAGTAATTTATTTTGGAGGTCATCTTAGGAAGCACTTATAGGGGTATGGGGGACGGGAGGAGACAGGGAAGGGAAGGATGAGTGTTAACGAGCAGGTGAATGTTCTAAAAAAACTGAGACTCAGCCTCAGGAATCTAAGTAAGACCTTGTACTATGTCCCTTCTAGGGAAGAGGAAGTGGGAGCATTTACAAGCTAGATTCCCTCTGGCACTGGATGGGGGCCACCCCCCCCATAAAATGAACTCCCAGCTCTCCCAACCTGGCCAGATCAGACTGAGCAGTTAGGCAGCCCCAGAACATTCTTGGGAAGTGTCCATGCTGAGGAGGTAGGTGTGGGGTACAACTGCCATTCTTCTCCAGGGCAAAGCCTTGAGAATTTGTTTCTCCATTCTTCATAGGATCCGTAATTCTCAGCATGGTACCATTTATTCGTTTATTCATTAATTTAAAATTTGTGCCTGTTAGATGCCAGGTGCTCTGTTGGGGATGACGAATATATCCATGAACAAAATGGACATGTCATCTGCTCTCACAGAACTTACACTCTTGTGAAAAAGGGTCTGCAATCATCAAAGGATGTAAACAGGTGAATAACCTGCAGAGAAGAGATGCTCACTCCAGGTAGGGCAGCAGTCGGTGTACAGGAAGTGATGTCTGAGGTAGCACCTGTACAAAAAGAAAGAGCCGGCTGTGTGAATAGCCAGGGAAGTCGTGCCCCATAGAAGGCAAAGGAAAGGCAAGCCCAGAGGCTGCGGATGTGACCTGTGCACTTCCCAAAGCTAAGCCCCTGGCTCATGCCGAGGGAGGGGGAGAAAGACTTCCAGTCAATCGCTTATGCTGTTTCTGGGGAACGTGATGCAGCATTTCTTGAATACAGATCATCACATCTAAAAACCTACATAACAAATATCTTTGGTGTCAACTGCATTTTTATTTATTATTATGATTGTTTTTATTATTAATCACATCAGACCAAGGTTCTGCGGTGGGAAGGTTGAGAAATATTCTTACATTGTGCGGTGGGAGTTTACATTCATGTCTTTCTAGAAACGTCCTCTGTTTTCACTTTCTCACACGCAAGCTAGAGAGTAACCCAAGTTCCAGTCTTGAATCTCCTTTCCTTTGGCGTTAACTTCTCTCCTTTAGAGGTCTCATGCACCAAATTACTTCAACCCATTTCTCATCCAGTTACTGTTAATCATACCACCCGGACTCTGAACTGGTTCTTGGGTTGCATGTGGTCCTGTACCAGAATATTCCAACTAGAAAGCACAGCAATTCCTAAACTCAGTGTTTGAGTCTTGACTTAACCAGAGAAATAAAAAAATGAATGTGATACAGACATTTATTAGGTGAACTCCCAGGTAGAAAACACTACTAAATTTCTAGAGAAAGACTGCTACAGGATCCATTTTTTAAAAAACTGCTTCCCCATGTAAGCACTTTACATTAGTTTGAAAATTGTACACATCAAAGAATGGGAGACGAATAGTTGAAAGCTATTAATAATAGAGAAGGAGATATCTCAAGATTCCTCTTAGTGCACCACTGCTTATGGGAGATTTCTAAGGAAAATTTTATTTGCCTGCAGATAAGTTAAAGAAGCAAAAACTACATTGGGAACATTTCATTTAATCTACCCAGTTCTGCTTCAGGATTGATAAATGTGACAGTGGCCGTGATTTAGTATGGCTGTCTTCTTACATTTAAAAAAAATAACATAGGATGTTTACTTAAGGCATGTTTTCAATTATTTATGATATTTTAGGCATATGATTTTAGGCATATCAATAGATTGCCTCTCCAAAACACTGTTAACGTAGGTATTCAATAGGTGTTTCTTATTAATAATGAAAGAATTTATCTTTTTTATATCTTCACTTTATACACAAACCAATAAATAAATTAATAATAAACTGATTGTTTCGTGGATCAATGTTTGGTTTTGCAAATTTTTTCCTAGGGAGGCTGAATTAGGGTAGAACATATTTTTGTTACATTGTTATTTGGAGAAATAACGCTCAGAGAAAGTTTCAGTAATTAGTAAAAATTCCAGGATAAAACTGGCA